>CAXHLB010000491.1:0-68000 GCA_964017235.1 Sabellastarte sp. h YS-2021 | reverse complement strand
AACATTACATCTCTGAACAGAAATTATATAACCCAAATAGGGCTGTTAAAATGGTCGAAAAAAGATGTAAATCAGCCCAAATCAGTACCAAATGTTGGTCTATAATCCTGAAATTTGGTGAGAATATAGTCTGTAACTAGCTAAATCTGACTGCACAGGTTTTAGAATTACATCTGATATAGCAGTGACTACTGGTGTGGTATTTGGACCCCAGCAGGCCTGTAATACGCCTGCTGGGGGGTGCATTAAGATATGCTCATATCTTGCCCAATAAGGCAGATGTAAGGCTATAAACCATATTTTTTGCGAGTGTGGGTGCCACTAAGAGAAAGTTAAGTAGTGTATTCCTTAAGAAATACACAAGAAGCTCAAAATACATGTCTTGGGAGTGCATGTAGCGAGGGTACCACTAAATGGCAAATCAGTCCAAACCACCCCTTAAAGTTGTTGTATCTGGCTCAGATTTTCGCAGTAAACTCAGTTTATATCAGAGAATAAAATTGCATTGGTCTGAACCACTCGAGAGCCATATTAGGAATTTCAGTTTCCGGGGTGTGGGGCTGGTCTGGCCCCCCCTCATGGGGGGTTATGTCAAGTATCTCATAATGTATCAAATCTGAAGCCAAAAATTAATTTCATTCATGTTTTGACAATAAAAGAGGACATTTTGGGCCCATTTGGAACATTACATCTCTGAACAGAAATTATATAACCCAAATAGGGCTGTTAAAATGGTCGAAAAAAGATGTAAATCAGCCCAAATCAGTACCAAATGTTGGTCTATAATCCTGAAATTTGGTGAGAATATAGTCTGTAACTAGCTAAATCTGACTGCACAGGTTTTAGAATTACATCTGATATAGCAGTGACTACTGGTGTGGTATTTGGACCCCAGCAGGCCTGTAATACGCCTGCTGGGGGGTGCATTAAGATATGCTCATATCTTGCCCAATAAGGCAGATGTAAGGCTATAAACCATATTTTTTGCGAGTGTGGGTGCCACTAAGAGAAAGTTAAGTAGTGTATTCCTTAAGAAATACACAAGAAGCTCAAAATACATGTCTTGGGAGTGCATGTAGCGAGGGTACCACTAAATGGCAAATCAGTCCAAACCACCCCTTAAAGTTGTTGTATCTGGCTCAGATTTTCGCAGTAAACTCAGTTTATATCAGAGAATAAAATTGCATTGGTCTGAACCACTCGAGAGCCATATTAGGAATTTCAGTTTCCGGGGTGTGGGGCTGGTCTGGCCCCCCCTCATGGGGGGTTATGTCAAGTATCTCATAATGTATCAAATCTGAAGCCAAAAATTAATTTCATTCATGTTTTGACAATAAAAGAGGACATTTTGGGCCCATTTGGAACATTACATCTCTGAACAGAAATTATATAACCCAAATAGGGCTGTTAAAATGGTCGAAAAAAGATGTAAATCAGCCCAAATCAGTACCAAATGTTGGTCTATAATCCTGAAATTTGGTGAGAATATAGTCTGTAACTAGCTAAATCTGACTGCACAGGTTTTAGAATTACATCTGATATAGCAGTGACTACTGGTGTGGTATTTGGACCCCAGCAGGCCTGTAATACGCCTGCTGGGGGGTGCATTAAGATATGCTCATATCTTGCCCAATAAGGCAGATGTAAGGCTATAAACCATATTTTTTGCGAGTGTGGGTGCCACTAAGAGAAAGTTAAGTAGTGTATTCCTTAAGAAATACACAAGAAGCTCAAAATACATGTCTTGGGAGTGCATGTAGCGAGGGTACCACTAAATGGCAAATCAGTCCAAACCACCCCTTAAAGTTGTTGTATCTGGCTCAGATTTTCGCAGTAAACTCAGTTTATATCAGAGAATAAAATTGCATTGGTCTGAACCACTCGAGAGCCATATTAGGAATTTCAGTTTCCGGGGTGTGGGGCTGGTCTGGCCCCCCCTCATGGGGGGTTATGTCAAGTATCTCATAATGTATCAAATCTGAAGCCAAAAATTAATTTCATTCATGTTTTGACAATAAAAGAGGACATTTTGGGCCCATTTGGAACATTACATCTCTGAACAGAAATTATATAACCCAAATAGGGCTGTTAAAATGGTCGAAAAAAGATGTAAATCAGCCCAAATCAGTACCAAATGTTGGTCTATAATCCTGAAATTTGGTGAGAATATAGTCTGTAACTAGCTAAATCTGACTGCACAGGTTTTAGAATTACATCTGATATAGCAGTGACTACTGGTGTGGTATTTGGACCCCAGCAGGCCTGTAATACGCCTGCTGGGGGGTGCATTAAGATATGCTCA
This sequence comes from Sabellastarte sp. h YS-2021, assembly GCA_964017235.1. Classification (NCBI taxonomy): domain Eukaryota; kingdom Metazoa; phylum Annelida; class Polychaeta; order Sabellida; family Sabellidae; genus Sabellastarte; species Sabellastarte sp. h YS-2021. The sequence continues at coordinate 65,698 of CAXHLB010000491.1, read as the reverse complement.
TATCTTGCCCAATAAGGCAGATGTAAGGCTATAAACCATATTTTTTGCGAGTGTGGGTGCCACTAAGAGAAAGTTAAGTAGTGTATTCCTTAAGAAATACACAAGAAGCTCAAAATACATGTCTTGGGAGTGCATGTAGCGAGGGTACCACTAAATGGCAAATCAGTCCAAACCACCCCTTAAAGTTGTTGTATCTGGCTCAGATTTTCGCAGTAAACTCAGTTTATATCAGAGAATAAAATTGCATTGGTCTGAACCACTCGAGAGCCATATTAGGAATTTCAGTTTCCGGGGTGTGGGGCTGGTCTGGCCCCCCCTCATGGGGGGTTATGTCAAGTATCTCATAATGTATCAAATCTGAAGCCAAAAATTAATTTCATTCATGTTTTGACAATAAAAGAGGACATTTTGGGCCCATTTGGAACATTACATCTCTGAACAGAAATTATATAACCCAAATAGGGCTGTTAAAATGGTCGAAAAAAGATGTAAATCAGCCCAAATCAGTACCAAATGTTGGTCTATAATCCTGAAATTTGGTGAGAATATAGTCTGTAACTAGCTAAATCTGACTGCACAGGTTTTAGAATTACATCTGATATAGCAGTGACTACTGGTGTGGTATTTGGACCCCAGCAGGCCTGTAATACGCCTGCTGGGGGGTGCATTAAGATATGCTCATATCTTGCCCAATAAGGCAGATGTAAGGCTATAAACCATATTTTTTGCGAGTGTGGGTGCCACTAAGAGAAAGTTAAGTAGTGTATTCCTTAAGAAATACACAAGAAGCTCAAAATACATGTCTTGGGAGTGCATGTAGCGAGGGTACCACTAAATGGCAAATCAGTCCAAACCACCCCTTAAAGTTGTTGTATCTGGCTCAGATTTTCGCAGTAAACTCAGTTTATATCAGAGAATAAAATTGCATTGGTCTGAACCACTCGAGAGCCATATTAGGAATTTCAGTTTCCGGGGTGTGGGGCTGGTCTGGCCCCCCCTCATGGGGGGTTATGTCAAGTATCTCATAATGTATCAAATCTGAAGCCAAAAATTAATTTCATTCATGTTTTGACAATAAAAGAGGACATTTTGGGCCCATTTGGAACATTACATCTCTGAACAGAAATTATATAACCCAAATAGGGCTGTTAAAATGGTCGAAAAAAGATGTAAATCAGCCCAAATCAGTACCAAATGTTGGTCTATAATCCTGAAATTTGGTGAGAATATAGTCTGTAACTAGCTAAATCTGACTGCACAGGTTTTAGAATTACATCTGATATAGCAGTGACTACTGGTGTGGTATTTGGACCCCAGCAGGCCTGTAATACGCCTGCTGGGGGGTGCATTAAGATATGCTCATATCTTGCCCAATAAGGCAGATGTAAGGCTATAAACCATATTTTTTGCGAGTGTGGGTGCCACTAAGAGAAAGTTAAGTAGTGTATTCCTTAAGAAATACACAAGAAGCTCAAAATACATGTCTTGGGAGTGCATGTAGCGAGGGTACCACTAAATGGCAAATCAGTCCAAACCACCCCTTAAAGTTGTTGTATCTGGCTCAGATTTTCGCAGTAAACTCAGTTTATATCAGAGAATAAAATTGCATTGGTCTGAACCACTCGAGAGCCATATTAGGAATTTCAGTTTCCGGGGTGTGGGGCTGGTCTGGCCCCCCCTCATGGGGGGTTATGTCAAGTATCTCATAATGTATCAAATCTGAAGCCAAAAATTAATTTCATTCATGTTTTGACAATAAAAGAGGACATTTTGGGCCCATTTGGAACATTACATCTCTGAACAGAAATTATATAACCCAAATAGGGCTGTTAAAATGGTCGAAAAAAGATGTAAATCAGCCCAAATCAGTACCAAATGTTGGTCTATAATCCTGAAATTTGGTGAGAATATAGTCTGTAACTAGCTAAATCTGACTGCACAGGTTTTAGAATTACATCTGATATAGCAGTGACTACTGGTGTGGTATTTGGACCCCAGCAGGCCTGTAATACGCCTGCTGGGGGGTGCATTAAGATATGCTCATATCTTGCCCAATAAGGCAGATGTAAGGCTATAAACCATATTTTTTGCGAGTGTGGGTGCCACTAAGAGAAAGTTAAGTAGTGTATTCCTTAAGAAATACACAAGAAGCTCAAAATACATGTCTTGGGAGTGCATGTAGCGAGGGTACCACTAAATGGCAAATCAGTCCAAACCACCCCTTAAAGTTGTTGTATCTGGCTCAGATTTTCGCAGTAAACTCAGTTTATATCAGAGAATAAAATTGCATTGGTCTGAACCACTCGAGAGCCATATTAGGAATTTCAGTTTCCGGGGTGTGGGGCTGGTCTGGCCCCCCCTCATGGGGGGTTATGTCAAGTATCTCATAATGTATCAAATCTGAAGCCAAAAATTAATTTCATTCATGTTTTGACAATAAAAGAGGACATTTTGGGCCCATTTGGAACATTACATCTCTGAACAGAAATTATATAACCCAAATAGGGCTGTTAAAATGGTCGAAAAAAGATGTAAATCAGCCCAAATCAGTACCAAATGTTGGTCTATAATCCTGAAATTTGGTGAGAATATAGTCTGTAACTAGCTAAATCTGACTGCACAGGTTTTAGAATTACATCTGATATAGCAGTGACTACTGGTGTGGTATTTGGACCCCAGCAGGCCTGTAATACGCCTGCTGGGGGGTGCATTAAGATATGCTCATATCTTGCCCAATAAGGCAGATGTAAGGCTATAAACCATATTTTTTTGCGAGTGTGGGTGCCACTAAGAGAAAGTTAAGTAGTGTATTCCTTAAGAAATACACAAGAAGCTCAAAATACATGTCTTGGGAGTGCATGTAGCGAGGGTACCACTAAATGGCAAATCAGTCCAAACCACCCCTTAAAGTTGTTGTATCTGGCTCAGATTTTCGCAGTAAACTCAGTTTATATCAGAGAATAAAATTGCATTGGTCTGAACCACTCGAGAGCCATATTAGGAATTTCAGTTTCCGGGGTGTGGGGCTGGTCTGGCCCCCCCTCATGGGGGGTTATGTCAAGTATCTCATAATGTATCAAATCTGAAGCCAAAAATTAATTTCATTCATGTTTTGACAATAAAAGAGGACATTTTGGGCCCATTTGGAACATTACATCTCTGAACAGAAATTATATAACCCAAATAGGGCTGTTAAAATGGTCGAAAAAAGATGTAAATCAGCCCAAATCAGTACCAAATGTTGGTCTATAATCCTGAAATTTGGTGAGAATATAGTCTGTAACTAGCTAAATCTGACTGCACAGGTTTTAGAATTACATCTGATATAGCAGTGACTACTGGGGTGGTATTTGGACCCCAGCAGGCCTGTAATACGCCTGCTGGGGGGTGAATTAAGATATGCTCATATCTTGCCCAATAAGGCAGATGTAAGGCTATAAACCATATTTTTTGCGAGTGTGGGTGCCACTAAGAGAGAATTAAGTAGTGTATTCCTTAAGAAATACACAAGAAGCTCAAAATACATGTCTTGGGAGTGCATGTAGCGAGGGTACCACTAAATGGCAAATCAGTCCAAACCACCCCTTAAAGTTGTTGTATCTGGCTCAGATTTTCGCAGTAAACTCAGTTTATATCAGAGAATAAAATTGCATTGGTCTGAACCACTCGAGAGCCATATTAGGAATTTCAGTTTCCGGGGTGTGGGGCTGGTCTGGCCCCCCCTCATGGGGGGTTATGTCAAGTATCTCATAATGTATCAAATCTGAAGCCAAAAATTAATTTCATTCATGTTTTGACAATAAAAGAGGACATTTTGGGCCCATTTGGAACATTACATCTCTGAACAGAAATTATATAACCCAAATAGGGCTGTTAAAATGGTCGAAAAAAGATGTAAATCAGCCCAAATCAGTACCAAATGTTGGTCTATAATCCTGAAATTTGGTGAGAATATAGTCTGTAACTAGCTAAATCTGACTGCACAGGTTTTAGAATTACATCTGATATAGCAGTGACTACTGGTGTGGTATTTGGACCCCAGCAGGCCTGTAATACGCCTGCTGGGGGGTGCATTAAGATATGCTCATATCTTGCCCAATAAGGCAGATGTAAGGCTATAAACCATATTTTTTGCGAGTGTGGGTGCCACTAAGAGAAAGTTAAGTAGTGTATTCCTTAAGAAATACACAAGAAGCTCAAAATACATGTCTTGGGAGTGCATGTAGCGAGGGTACCACTAAATGGCAAATCAGTCCAAACCACCCCTTAAAGTTGTTGTATCTGGCTCAGATTTTCGCAGTAAACTCAGTTTATATCAGAGAATAAAATTGCATTGGTCTGAACCACTCGAGAGCCATATTAGGAATTTCAGTTTCCGGGGTGTGGGGCTGGTCTGGCCCCCCCTCATGGGGGGTTATGTCAAGTATCTCATAATGTATCAAATCTGAAGCCAAAAATTAATTTCATTCATGTTTTGACAATAAAAGAGGACATTTTGGGCCCATTTGGAACATTACATCTCTGAACAGAAATTATATAACCCAAATAGGGCTGTTAAAATGGTCGAAAAAAGATGTAAATCAGCCCAAATCAGTACCAAATGTTGGTCTATAATCCTGAAATTTGGTGAGAATATAGTCTGTAACTAGCTAAATCTGACTGCACAGGTTTTAGAATTACATCTGATATAGCAGTGACTACTGGTGTGGTATTTGGACCCCAGCAGGCCTGTAATACGCCTGCTGGGGGGTGCATTAAGATATGCTCATATCTTGCCCAATAAGGCAGATGTAAGGCTATAAACCATATTTTTTGCGAGTGTGGGTGCCACTAAGAGAAAGTTAAGTAGTGTATTCCTTAAGAAATACACAAGAAGCTCAAAATACATGTCTTGGGAGTGCATGTAGCGAGGGTACCACTAAATGGCAAATCAGTCCAAACCACCCCTTAAAGTTGTTGTATCTGGCTCAGATTTTCGCAGTAAACTCAGTTTATATCAGAGAATAAAATTGCATTGGTCTGAACCACTCGAGAGCCATATTAGGAATTTCAGTTTCCGGGGTGTGGGGCTGGTCTGGCCCCCCCTCATGGGGGGTTATGTCAAGTATCTCATAATGTATCAAATCTGAAGCCAAAAATTAATTTCATTCATGTTTTGACAATAAAAGAGGACATTTTGGGCCCATTTGGAACATTACATCTCTGAACAGAAATTATATAACCCAAATAGGGCTGTTAAAATGGTCGAAAAAAGATGTAAATCAGCCCAAATCAGTACCAAATGTTGGTCTATAATCCTGAAATTTGGTGAGAATATAGTCTGTAACTAGCTAAATCTGACTGCACAGGTTTTAGAATTACATCTGATATAGCAGTGACTACTGGTGTGGTATTTGGACCCCAGCAGGCCTGTAATACGCCTGCTGGGGGGTGCATTAAGATATGCTCATATCTTGCCCAATAAGGCAGATGTAAGGCTATAAACCATATTTTTTTGCGAGTGTGGGTGCCACTAAGAGAAAGTTAAGTAGTGTATTCCTTAAGAAATACACAAGAAGCTCAAAATACATGTCTTGGGAGTGCATGTAGCGAGGGTACCACTAAATGGCAAATCAGTCCAAACCACCCCTTAAAGTTGTTGTATCTGGCTCAGATTTTCGCAGTAAACTCAGTTTATATCAGAGAATAAAATTGCATTGGTCTGAACCACTCGAGAGCCATATTAGGAATTTCAGTTTCCGGGGTGTGGGGCTGGTCTGGCCCCCCCTCATGGGGGGTTATGTCAAGTATCTCATAATGTATCAAATCTGAAGCCAAAAATTAATTTCATTCATGTTTTGACAATAAAAGAGGACATTTTGGGCCCATTTGGAACATTACATCTCTGAACAGAAATTATATAACCCAAATAGGGCTGTTAAAATGGTCGAAAAAAGATGTAAATCAGCCCAAATCAGTACCAAATGTTGGTCTATAATCCTGAAATTTGGTGAGAATATAGTCTGTAACTAGCTAAATCTGACTGCACAGGTTTTAGAATTACATCTGATATAGCAGTGACTACTGGTGTGGTATTTGGACCCCAGCAGGCCTGTAATACGCCTGCTGGGGGGTGCATTAAGATATGCTCATATCTTGCCCAATAAGGCAGATGTAAGGCTATAAACCATATTTTTTGCGAGTGTGGGTGCCACTAAGAGAAAGTTAAGTAGTGTATTCCTTAAGAAATACACAAGAAGCTCAAAATACATGTCTTGGGAGTGCATGTAGCGAGGGTACCACTAAATGGCAAATCAGTCCAAACCACCCCTTAAAGTTGTTGTATCTGGCTCAGATTTTCGCAGTAAACTCAGTTTATATCAGAGAATAAAATTGCATTGGTCTGAACCACTCGAGAGCCATATTAGGAATTTCAGTTTCCGGGGTGTGGGGCTGGTCTGGCCCCCCCTCATGGGGGGTTATGTCAAGTATCTCATAATGTATCAAATCTGAAGCCAAAAATTAATTTCATTCATGTTTTGACAATAAAAGAGGACATTTTGGGCCCATTTGGAACATTACATCTCTGAACAGAAATTATATAACCCAAATAGGGCTGTTAAAATGGTCGAAAAAAGATGTAAATCAGCCCAAATCAGTACCAAATGTTGGTCTATAATCCTGAAATTTGGTGAGAATATAGTCTGTAACTAGCTAAATCTGACTGCACAGGTTTTAGAATTACATCTGATATAGCAGTGACTACTGGTGTGGTATTTGGACCCCAGCAGGCCTGTAATACGCCTGCTGGGGGGTGCATTAAGATATGCTCATATCTTGCCCAATAAGGCAGATGTAAGGCTATAAACCATATTTTTTTGCGAGTGTGGGTGCCACTAAGAGAAAGTTAAGTAGTGTATTCCTTAAGAAATACACAAGAAGCTCAAAATACATGTCTTGGGAGTGCATGTAGCGAGGGTACCACTAAATGGCAAATCAGTCCAAACCACCCCTTAAAGTTGTTGTATCTGGCTCAGATTTTCGCAGTAAACTCAGTTTATATCAGAGAATAAAATTGCATTGGTCTGAACCACTCGAGAGCCATATTAGGAATTTCAGTTTCCGGGGTGTGGGGCTGGTCTGGCCCCCCCTCATGGGGGGTTATGTCAAGTATCTCATAATGTATCAAATCTGAAGCCAAAAATTAATTTCATTCATGTTTTGACAATAAAAGAGGACATTTTGGGCCCATTTGGAACATTACATCTCTGAACAGAAATTATATAACCCAAATAGGGCTGTTAAAATGGTCGAAAAAAGATGTAAATCAGCCCAAATCAGTACCAAATGTTGGTCTATAATCCTGAAATTTGGTGAGAATATAGTCTGTAACTAGCTAAATCTGACTGCACAGGTTTTAGAATTACATCTGATATAGCAGTGACTACTGGGGTGGTATTTGGACCCCAGCAGGCCTGTAATACGCCTGCTGGGGGGTGAATTAAGATATGCTCATATCTTGCCCAATAAGGCAGATGTAAGGCTATAAACCATATTTTTTGCGAGTGTGGGTGCCACTAAGAGAGAATTAAGTAGTGTATTCCTTAAGAAATACACAAGAAGCTCAAAATACATGTCTTGGGAGTGCATGTAGCGAGGGTACCACTAAATGGCAAATCAGTCCAAACCACCCCTTAAAGTTGTTGTATCTGGCTCAGATTTTCGCAGTAAACTCAGTTTATATCAGAGAATAAAATTGCATTGGTCTGAACCACTCGAGAGCCATATTAGGAATTTCAGTTTCCGGGGTGTGGGGCTGGTCTGGCCCCCCCTCATGGGGGGTTATGTCAAGTATCTCATAATGTATCAAATCTGAAGCCAAAAATTAATTTCATTCATGTTTTGACAATAAAAGAGGACATTTTGGGCCCATTTGGAACATTACATCTCTGAACAGAAATTATATAACCCAAATAGGGCTGTTAAAATGGTCGAAAAAAGATGTAAATCAGCCCAAATCAGTACCAAATGTTGGTCTATAATCCTGAAATTTGGTGAGAATATAGTCTGTAACTAGCTAAATCTGACTGCACAGGTTTTAGAATTACATCTGATATAGCAGTGACTACTGGGGTGGTATTTGGACCCCAGCAGGCCTGTAATACGCCTGCTGGGGGGTGAATTAAGATATGCTCATATCTTGCCCAATAAGGCAGATGTAAGGCTATAAACCATATTTTTTGCGAGTGTGGGTGCCACTAAGAGAGAATTAAGTAGTGTATTCCTTAAGAAATACACAAGAAGCTCAAAATACATGTCTTGGGAGTGCATGTAGCGAGGGTACCACTAAATGGCAAATCAGTCCAAACCACCCCTTAAAGTTGTTGTATCTGGCTCAGATTTTCACAGGAAACTCAGTTTATATCAGAGAATAAAATTGCATTGGTCTGAACCACTCAAGAGCCATATTAGGAATTTCAGTTTCCGGGGTGTGGGGCTGGTCTGGCCCCCCCCCTCATGGGGGGTTATGTCAAATATCTCATAATGTATCAAATCTGAAGCCAAAAATTAATTTCATTCATGTTTTGACAATAAAAGAGGACATTTTGGGCCCATTTGGAACATTACATCTCTGAACAGAAATTATATAACCCAAATAGGGCTGTTAAAATGGTCGAAAAAAGATGTAAATCAGCCCAAATCAGTACCAAATGTTGGTCTATAATCCTGAAATTTGGTGAGAATATAGTCTGTAACTAGCTAAATCTGACTGCACAGGTTTTAGAATTACATCTGATATAGCAGTGACTACTGGTGTGGTATTTGGACCCCAGCAGGCCTGTAATACGCCTGCTGGGGGGTGCATTAAGATATGCTCATATCTTGCCCAATAAGGCAGATGTAAGGCTATAAACCATATTTTTTGCGAGTGTGGGTGCCACTAAGAGAAAGTTAAGTAGTGTATTCCTTAAGAAATACACAAGAAGCTCAAAATACATGTCTTGGGAGTGCATGTAGCGAGGGTACCACTAAATGGCAAATCAGTCCAAACCACCCCTTAAAGTTGTTGTATCTGGCTCAGATTTTCGCAGTAAACTCAGTTTATATCAGAGAATAAAATTGCATTGGTCTGAACCACTCGAGAGCCATATTAGGAATTTCAGTTTCCGGGGTGTGGGGCTGGTCTGGCCCCCCCTCATGGGGGGTTATGTCAAGTATCTCATAATGTATCAAATCTGAAGCCAAAAATTAATTTCATTCATGTTTTGACAATAAAAGAGGACATTTTGGGCCCATTTGGAACATTACATCTCTGAACAGAAATTATATAACCCAAATAGGGCTGTTAAAATGGTCGAAAAAAGATGTAAATCAGCCCAAATCAGTACCAAATGTTGGTCTATAATCCTGAAATTTGGTGAGAATATAGTCTGTAACTAGCTAAATCTGACTGCACAGGTTTTAGAATTACATCTGATATAGCAGTGACTACTGGTGTGGTATTTGGACCCCAGCAGGCCTGTAATACGCCTGCTGGGGGGTGCATTAAGATATGCTCATATCTTGCCCAATAAGGCAGATGTAAGGCTATAAACCATATTTTTTGCGAGTGTGGGTGCCACTAAGAGAAAGTTAAGTAGTGTATTCCTTAAGAAATACACAAGAAGCTCAAAATACATGTCTTGGGAGTGCATGTAGCGAGGGTACCACTAAATGGCAAATCAGTCCAAACCACCCCTTAAAGTTGTTGTATCTGGCTCAGATTTTCGCAGTAAACTCAGTTTATATCAGAGAATAAAATTGCATTGGTCTGAACCACTCGAGAGCCATATTAGGAATTTCAGTTTCCGGGGTGTGGGGCTGGTCTGGCCCCCCCTCATGGGGGGTTATGTCAAGTATCTCATAATGTATCAAATCTGAAGCCAAAAATTAATTTCATTCATGTTTTGACAATAAAAGAGGACATTTTGGGCCCATTTGGAACATTACATCTCTGAACAGAAATTATATAACCCAAATAGGGCTGTTAAAATGGTCGAAAAAAGATGTAAATCAGCCCAAATCAGTACCAAATGTTGGTCTATAATCCTGAAATTTGGTGAGAATATAGTCTGTAACTAGCTAAATCTGACTGCACAGGTTTTAGAATTACATCTGATATAGCAGTGACTACTGGGGTGGTATTTGGACCCCAGCAGGCCTGTAATACGCCTGCTGGGGGGTGAATTAAGATATGCTCATATCTTGCCCAATAAGGCAGATGTAAGGCTATAAACCATATTTTTTGCGAGTGTGGGTGCCACTAAGAGAGAATTAAGTAGTGTATTCCTTAAGAAATACACAAGAAGCTCAAAATACATGTCTTGGGAGTGCATGTAGCGAGGGTACCACTAAATGGCAAATCAGTCCAAACCACCCCTTAAAGTTGTTGTATCTGGCTCAGATTTTCACAGGAAACTCAGTTTATATCAGAGAATAAAATTGCATTGGTCTGAACCACTCAAGAGCCATATTAGGAATTTCAGTTTCCGGGGTGTGGGGCTGGTCTGGCCCCCCCCCTCATGGGGGGTTATGTCAAATATCTCATAATGTATCAAATCTGAAGCCAAAAATTAATTTCATTCATGTTTTGACAATAAAAGAGGACATTTTGGGCCCATTTGGAACATTACATCTCTGAACAGAAATTATATAACCCAAATAGGGCTGTTAAAATGGTCGAAAAAAGATGTAAATCAGCCCAAATCAGTACCAAATGTTGGTCTATAATCCTGAAATTTGGTGAGAATATAGTCTGTAACTAGCTAAATCTGACTGCACAGGTTTTAGAATTACATCTGATATAGCAGTGACTACTGGTGTGGTATTTGGACCCCAGCAGGCCTGTAATACGCCTGCTGGGGGGTGCATTAAGATATGCTCATATCTTGCCCAATAAGGCAGATGTAAGGCTATAAACCATATTTTTTGCGAGTGTGGGTGCCACTAAGAGAAAGTTAAGTAGTGTATTCCTTAAGAAATACACAAGAAGCTCAAAATACATGTCTTGGGAGTGCATGTAGCGAGGGTACCACTAAATGGCAAATCAGTCCAAACCACCCCTTAAAGTTGTTGTATCTGGCTCAGATTTTCGCAGTAAACTCAGTTTATATCAGAGAATAAAATTGCATTGGTCTGAACCACTCGAGAGCCATATTAGGAATTTCAGTTTCCGGGGTGTGGGGCTGGTCTGGCCCCCCCTCATGGGGGGTTATGTCAAGTATCTCATAATGTATCAAATCTGAAGCCAAAAATTAATTTCATTCATGTTTTGACAATAAAAGAGGACATTTTGGGCCCATTTGGAACATTACATCTCTGAACAGAAATTATATAACCCAAATAGGGCTGTTAAAATGGTCGAAAAAAGATGTAAATCAGCCCAAATCAGTACCAAATGTTGGTCTATAATCCTGAAATTTGGTGAGAATATAGTCTGTAACTAGCTAAATCTGACTGCACAGGTTTTAGAATTACATCTGATATAGCAGTGACTACTGGTGTGGTATTTGGACCCCAGCAGGCCTGTAATACGCCTGCTGGGGGGTGCATTAAGATATGCTCATATCTTGCCCAATAAGGCAGATGTAAGGCTATAAACCATATTTTTTGCGAGTGTGGGTGCCACTAAGAGAAAGTTAAGTAGTGTATTCCTTAAGAAATACACAAGAAGCTCAAAATACATGTCTTGGGAGTGCATGTAGCGAGGGTACCACTAAATGGCAAATCAGTCCAAACCACCCCTTAAAGTTGTTGTATCTGGCTCAGATTTTCGCAGTAAACTCAGTTTATATCAGAGAATAAAATTGCATTGGTCTGAACCACTCGAGAGCCATATTAGGAATTTCAGTTTCCGGGGTGTGGGGCTGGTCTGGCCCCCCCTCATGGGGGGTTATGTCAAGTATCTCATAATGTATCAAATCTGAAGCCAAAAATTAATTTCATTCATGTTTTGACAATAAAAGAGGACATTTTGGGCCCATTTGGAACATTACATCTCTGAACAGAAATTATATAACCCAAATAGGGCTGTTAAAATGGTCGAAAAAAGATGTAAATCAGCCCAAATCAGTACCAAATGTTGGTCTATAATCCTGAAATTTGGTGAGAATATAGTCTGTAACTAGCTAAATCTGACTGCACAGGTTTTAGAATTACATCTGATATAGCAGTGACTACTGGTGTGGTATTTGGACCCCAGCAGGCCTGTAATACGCCTGCTGGGGGGTGCATTAAGATATGCTCATATCTTGCCCAATAAGGCAGATGTAAGGCTATAAACCATATTTTTTGCGAGTGTGGGTGCCACTAAGAGAAAGTTAAGTAGTGTATTCCTTAAGAAATACACAAGAAGCTCAAAATACATGTCTTGGGAGTGCATGTAGCGAGGGTACCACTAAATGGCAAATCAGTCCAAACCACCCCTTAAAGTTGTTGTATCTGGCTCAGATTTTCGCAGTAAACTCAGTTTATATCAGAGAATAAAATTGCATTGGTCTGAACCACTCGAGAGCCATATTAGGAATTTCAGTTTCCGGGGTGTGGGGCTGGTCTGGCCCCCCCTCATGGGGGGTTATGTCAAGTATCTCATAATGTATCAAATCTGAAGCCAAAAATTAATTTCATTCATGTTTTGACAATAAAAGAGGACATTTTGGGCCCATTTGGAACATTACATCTCTGAACAGAAATTATATAACCCAAATAGGGCTGTTAAAATGGTCGAAAAAAGATGTAAATCAGCCCAAATCAGTACCAAATGTTGGTCTATAATCCTGAAATTTGGTGAGAATATAGTCTGTAACTAGCTAAATCTGACTGCACAGGTTTTAGAATTACATCTGATATAGCAGTGACTACTGGTGTGGTATTTGGACCCCAGCAGGCCTGTAATACGCCTGCTGGGGGGTGCATTAAGATATGCTCATATCTTGCCCAATAAGGCAGATGTAAGGCTATAAACCATATTTTTTTGCGAGTGTGGGTGCCACTAAGAGAAAGTTAAGTAGTGTATTCCTTAAGAAATACACAAGAAGCTCAAAATACATGTCTTGGGAGTGCATGTAGCGAGGGTACCACTAAATGGCAAATCAGTCCAAACCACCCCTTAAAGTTGTTGTATCTGGCTCAGATTTTCGCAGTAAACTCAGTTTATATCAGAGAATAAAATTGCATTGGTCTGAACCACTCGAGAGCCATATTAGGAATTTCAGTTTCCGGGGTGTGGGGCTGGTCTGGCCCCCCCTCATGGGGGGTTATGTCAAGTATCTCATAATGTATCAAATCTGAAGCCAAAAATTAATTTCATTCATGTTTTGACAATAAAAGAGGACATTTTGGGCCCATTTGGAACATTACATCTCTGAACAGAAATTATATAACCCAAATAGGGCTGTTAAAATGGTCGAAAAAAGATGTAAATCAGCCCAAATCAGTACCAAATGTTGGTCTATAATCCTGAAATTTGGTGAGAATATAGTCTGTAACTAGCTAAATCTGACTGCACAGGTTTTAGAATTACATCTGATATAGCAGTGACTACTGGTGTGGTATTTGGACCCCAGCAGGCCTGTAATACGCCTGCTGGGGGGTGCATTAAGATATGCTCATATCTTGCCCAATAAGGCAGATGTAAGGCTATAAACCATATTTTTTTGCGAGTGTGGGTGCCACTAAGAGAAAGTTAAGTAGTGTATTCCTTAAGAAATACACAAGAAGCTCAAAATACATGTCTTGGGAGTGCATGTAGCGAGGGTACCACTAAATGGCAAATCAGTCCAAACCACCCCTTAAAGTTGTTGTATCTGGCTCAGATTTTCGCAGTAAACTCAGTTTATATCAGAGAATAAAATTGCATTGGTCTGAACCACTCGAGAGCCATATTAGGAATTTCAGTTTCCGGGGTGTGGGGCTGGTCTGGCCCCCCCTCATGGGGGGTTATGTCAAGTATCTCATAATGTATCAAATCTGAAGCCAAAAATTAATTTCATTCATGTTTTGACAATAAAAGAGGACATTTTGGGCCCATTTGGAACATTACATCTCTGAACAGAAATTATATAACCCAAATAGGGCTGTTAAAATGGTCGAAAAAAGATGTAAATCAGCCCAAATCAGTACCAAATGTTGGTCTATAATCCTGAAATTTGGTGAGAATATAGTCTGTAACTAGCTAAATCTGACTGCACAGGTTTTAGAATTACATCTGATATAGCAGTGACTACTGGGGTGGTATTTGGACCCCAGCAGGCCTGTAATACGCCTGCTGGGGGGTGAATTAAGATATGCTCATATCTTGCCCAATAAGGCAGATGTAAGGCTATAAACCATATTTTTTTGCGAGTGTGGGTGCCACTAAGAGAAAGTTAAGTAGTGTATTCCTTAAGAAATACACAAGAAGCTCAAAATACATGTCTTGGGAGTGCATGTAGCGAGGGTACCACTAAATGGCAAATCAGTCCAAACCACCCCTTAAAGTTGTTGTATCTGGCTCAGATTTTCGCAGTAAACTCAGTTTATATCAGAGAATAAAATTGCATTGGTCTGAACCACTCGAGAGCCATATTAGGAATTTCAGTTTCCGGGGTGTGGGGCTGGTCTGGCCCCCCCTCATGGGGGGTTATGTCAAGTATCTCATAATGTATCAAATCTGAAGCCAAAAATTAATTTCATTCATGTTTTGACAATAAAAGAGGACATTTTGGGCCCATTTGGAACATTACATCTCTGAACAGAAATTATATAACCCAAATAGGGCTGTTAAAATGGTCGAAAAAAGATGTAAATCAGCCCAAATCAGTACCAAATGTTGGTCTATAATCCTGAAATTTGGTGAGAATATAGTCTGTAACTAGCTAAATCTGACTGCACAGGTTTTAGAATTACATCTGATATAGCAGTGACTACTGGTGTGGTATTTGGACCCCAGCAGGCCTGTAATACGCCTGCTGGGGGGTGCATTAAGATATGCTCATATCTTGCCCAATAAGGCAGATGTAAGGCTATAAACCATATTTTTTTGCGAGTGTGGGTGCCACTAAGAGAAAGTTAAGTAGTGTATTCCTTAAGAAATACACAAGAAGCTCAAAATACATGTCTTGGGAGTGCATGTAGCGAGGGTACCACTAAATGGCAAATCAGTCCAAACCACCCCTTAAAGTTGTTGTATCTGGCTCAGATTTTCGCAGTAAACTCAGTTTATATCAGAGAATAAAATTGCATTGGTCTGAACCACTCGAGAGCCATATTAGGAATTTCAGTTTCCGGGGTGTGGGGCTGGTCTGGCCCCCCCTCATGGGGGGTTATGTCAAGTATCTCATAATGTATCAAATCTGAAGCCAAAAATTAATTTCATTCATGTTTTGACAATAAAAGAGGACATTTTGGGCCCATTTGGAACATTACATCTCTGAACAGAAATTATATAACCCAAATAGGGCTGTTAAAATGGTCGAAAAAAGATGTAAATCAGCCCAAATCAGTACCAAATGTTGGTCTATAATCCTGAAATTTGGTGAGAATATAGTCTGTAACTAGCTAAATCTGACTGCACAGGTTTTAGAATTACATCTGATATAGCAGTGACTACTGGGGTGGTATTTGGACCCCAGCAGGCCTGTAATACGCCTGCTGGGGGGTGAATTAAGATATGCTCATATCTTGCCCAATAAGGCAGATGTAAGGCTATAAACCATATTTTTTTGCGAGTGTGGGTGCCACTAAGAGAAAGTTAAGTAGTGTATTCCTTAAGAAATACACAAGAAGCTCAAAATACATGTCTTGGGAGTGCATGTAGCGAGGGTACCACTAAATGGCAAATCAGTCCAAACCACCCCTTAAAGTTGTTGTATCTGGCTCAGATTTTCGCAGTAAACTCAGTTTATATCAGAGAATAAAATTGCATTGGTCTGAACCACTCGAGAGCCATATTAGGAATTTCAGTTTCCGGGGTGTGGGGCTGGTCTGGCCCCCCCTCATGGGGGGTTATGTCAAGTATCTCATAATGTATCAAATCTGAAGCCAAAAATTAATTTCATTCATGTTTTGACAATAAAAGAGGACATTTTGGGCCCATTTGGAACATTACATCTCTGAACAGAAATTATATAACCCAAATAGGGCTGTTAAAATGGTCGAAAAAAGATGTAAATCAGCCCAAATCAGTACCAAATGTTGGTCTATAATCCTGAAATTTGGTGAGAATATAGTCTGTAACTAGCTAAATCTGACTGCACAGGTTTTAGAATTACATCTGATATAGCAGTGACTACTGGGGTGGTATTTGGACCCCAGCAGGCCTGTAATACGCCTGCTGGGGGGTGAATTAAGATATGCTCATATCTTGCCCAATAAGGCAGATGTAAGGCTATAAACCATATTTTTTGCGAGTGTGGGTGCCACTAAGAGAGAATTAAGTAGTGTATTCCTTAAGAAATACACAAGAAGCTCAAAATACATGTCTTGGGAGTGCATGTAGCGAGGGTACCACTAAATGGCAAATCAGTCCAAACCACCCCTTAAAGTTGTTGTATCTGGCTCAGATTTTCACAGGAAACTCAGTTTATATCAGAGAATAAAATTGCATTGGTCTGAACCACTCAAGAGCCATATTAGGAATTTCAGTTTCCGGGGTGTGGGGCTGGTCTGGCCCCCCCCCTCATGGGGGGTTATGTCAAATATCTCATAATGTATCAAATCTGAAGCCAAAAATTAATTTCATTCATGTTTTGACAATAAAAGAGGACATTTTGGGCCCATTTGGAACATTACATCTCTGAACAGAAATTATATAACCCAAATAGGGCTGTTAAAATGGTCGAAAAAAGATGTAAATCAGCCCAAATCAGTACCAAATGTTGGTCTATAATCCTGAAATTTGGTGAGAATATAGTCTGTAACTAGCTAAATCTGACTGCACAGGTTTTAGAATTACATCTGATATAGCAGTGACTACTGGTGTGGTATTTGGACCCCAGCAGGCCTGTAATACGCCTGCTGGGGGGTGCATTAAGATATGCTCATATCTTGCCCAATAAGGCAGATGTAAGGCTATAAACCATATTTTTTGCGAGTGTGGGTGCCACTAAGAGAAAGTTAAGTAGTGTATTCCTTAAGAAATACACAAGAAGCTCAAAATACATGTCTTGGGAGTGCATGTAGCGAGGGTACCACTAAATGGCAAATCAGTCCAAACCACCCCTTAAAGTTGTTGTATCTGGCTCAGATTTTCGCAGTAAACTCAGTTTATATCAGAGAATAAAATTGCATTGGTCTGAACCACTCGAGAGCCATATTAGGAATTTCAGTTTCCGGGGTGTGGGGCTGGTCTGGCCCCCCCTCATGGGGGGTTATGTCAAGTATCTCATAATGTATCAAATCTGAAGCCAAAAATTAATTTCATTCATGTTTTGACAATAAAAGAGGACATTTTGGGCCCATTTGGAACATTACATCTCTGAACAGAAATTATATAACCCAAATAGGGCTGTTAAAATGGTCGAAAAAAGATGTAAATCAGCCCAAATCAGTACCAAATGTTGGTCTATAATCCTGAAATTTGGTGAGAATATAGTCTGTAACTAGCTAAATCTGACTGCACAGGTTTTAGAATTACATCTGATATAGCAGTGACTACTGGTGTGGTATTTGGACCCCAGCAGGCCTGTAATACGCCTGCTGGGGGGTGCATTAAGATATGCTCATATCTTGCCCAATAAGGCAGATGTAAGGCTATAAACCATATTTTTTGCGAGTGTGGGTGCCACTAAGAGAAAGTTAAGTAGTGTATTCCTTAAGAAATACACAAGAAGCTCAAAATACATGTCTTGGGAGTGCATGTAGCGAGGGTACCACTAAATGGCAAATCAGTCCAAACCACCCCTTAAAGTTGTTGTATCTGGCTCAGATTTTCGCAGTAAACTCAGTTTATATCAGAGAATAAAATTGCATTGGTCTGAACCACTCGAGAGCCATATTAGGAATTTCAGTTTCCGGGGTGTGGGGCTGGTCTGGCCCCCCCTCATGGGGGGTTATGTCAAGTATCTCATAATGTATCAAATCTGAAGCCAAAAATTAATTTCATTCATGTTTTGACAATAAAAGAGGACATTTTGGGCCCATTTGGAACATTACATCTCTGAACAGAAATTATATAACCCAAATAGGGCTGTTAAAATGGTCGAAAAAAGATGTAAATCAGCCCAAATCAGTACCAAATGTTGGTCTATAATCCTGAAATTTGGTGAGAATATAGTCTGTAACTAGCTAAATCTGACTGCACAGGTTTTAGAATTACATCTGATATAGCAGTGACTACTGGTGTGGTATTTGGACCCCAGCAGGCCTGTAATACGCCTGCTGGGGGGTGCATTAAGATATGCTCATATCTTGCCCAATAAGGCAGATGTAAGGCTATAAACCATATTTTTTGCGAGTGTGGGTGCCACTAAGAGAAAGTTAAGTAGTGTATTCCTTAAGAAATACACAAGAAGCTCAAAATACATGTCTTGGGAGTGCATGTAGCGAGGGTACCACTAAATGGCAAATCAGTCCAAACCACCCCTTAAAGTTGTTGTATCTGGCTCAGATTTTCGCAGTAAACTCAGTTTATATCAGAGAATAAAATTGCATTGGTCTGAACCACTCGAGAGCCATATTAGGAATTTCAGTTTCCGGGGTGTGGGGCTGGTCTGGCCCCCCCTCATGGGGGGTTATGTCAAGTATCTCATAATGTATCAAATCTGAAGCCAAAAATTAATTTCATTCATGTTTTGACAATAAAAGAGGACATTTTGGGCCCATTTGGAACATTACATCTCTGAACAGAAATTATATAACCCAAATAGGGCTGTTAAAATGGTCGAAAAAAGATGTAAATCAGCCCAAATCAGTACCAAATGTTGGTCTATAATCCTGAAATTTGGTGAGAATATAGTCTGTAACTAGCTAAATCTGACTGCACAGGTTTTAGAATTACATCTGATATAGCAGTGACTACTGGTGTGGTATTTGGACCCCAGCAGGCCTGTAATACGCCTGCTGGGGGGTGCATTAAGATATGCTCATATCTTGCCCAATAAGGCAGATGTAAGGCTATAAACCATATTTTTTGCGAGTGTGGGTGCCACTAAGAGAAAGTTAAGTAGTGTATTCCTTAAGAAATACACAAGAAGCTCAAAATACATGTCTTGGGAGTGCATGTAGCGAGGGTACCACTAAATGGCAAATCAGTCCAAACCACCCCTTAAAGTTGTTGTATCTGGCTCAGATTTTCGCAGTAAACTCAGTTTATATCAGAGAATAAAATTGCATTGGTCTGAACCACTCGAGAGCCATATTAGGAATTTCAGTTTCCGGGGTGTGGGGCTGGTCTGGCCCCCCCTCATGGGGGGTTATGTCAAGTATCTCATAATGTATCAAATCTGAAGCCAAAAATTAATTTCATTCATGTTTTGACAATAAAAGAGGACATTTTGGGCCCATTTGGAACATTACATCTCTGAACAGAAATTATATAACCCAAATAGGGCTGTTAAAATGGTCGAAAAAAGATGTAAATCAGCCCAAATCAGTACCAAATGTTGGTCTATAATCCTGAAATTTGGTGAGAATATAGTCTGTAACTAGCTAAATCTGACTGCACAGGTTTTAGAATTACATCTGATATAGCAGTGACTACTGGTGTGGTATTTGGACCCCAGCAGGCCTGTAATACGCCTGCTGGGGGGTGCATTAAGATATGCTCATATCTTGCCCAATAAGGCAGATGTAAGGCTATAAACCATATTTTTTTGCGAGTGTGGGTGCCACTAAGAGAAAGTTAAGTAGTGTATTCCTTAAGAAATACACAAGAAGCTCAAAATACATGTCTTGGGAGTGCATGTAGCGAGGGTACCACTAAATGGCAAATCAGTCCAAACCACCCCTTAAAGTTGTTGTATCTGGCTCAGATTTTCGCAGTAAACTCAGTTTATATCAGAGAATAAAATTGCATTGGTCTGAACCACTCGAGAGCCATATTAGGAATTTCAGTTTCCGGGGTGTGGGGCTGGTCTGGCCCCCCCTCATGGGGGGTTATGTCAAGTATCTCATAATGTATCAAATCTGAAGCCAAAAATTAATTTCATTCATGTTTTGACAATAAAAGAGGACATTTTGGGCCCATTTGGAACATTACATCTCTGAACAGAAATTATATAACCCAAATAGGGCTGTTAAAATGGTCGAAAAAAGATGTAAATCAGCCCAAATCAGTACCAAATGTTGGTCTATAATCCTGAAATTTGGTGAGAATATAGTCTGTAACTAGCTAAATCTGACTGCACAGGTTTTAGAATTACATCTGATATAGCAGTGACTACTGGGGTGGTATTTGGACCCCAGCAGGCCTGTAATACGCCTGCTGGGGGGTGAATTAAGATATGCTCATATCTTGCCCAATAAGGCAGATGTAAGGCTATAAACCATATTTTTTTGCGAGTGTGGGTGCCACTAAGAGAAAGTTAAGTAGTGTATTCCTTAAGAAATACACAAGAAGCTCAAAATACATGTCTTGGGAGTGCATGTAGCGAGGGTACCACTAAATGGCAAATCAGTCCAAACCACCCCTTAAAGTTGTTGTATCTGGCTCAGATTTTCGCAGTAAACTCAGTTTATATCAGAGAATAAAATTGCATTGGTCTGAACCACTCGAGAGCCATATTAGGAATTTCAGTTTCCGGGGTGTGGGGCTGGTCTGGCCCCCCCTCATGGGGGGTTATGTCAAGTATCTCATAATGTATCAAATCTGAAGCCAAAAATTAATTTCATTCATGTTTTGACAATAAAAGAGGACATTTTGGGCCCATTTGGAACATTACATCTCTGAACAGAAATTATATAACCCAAATAGGGCTGTTAAAATGGTCGAAAAAAGATGTAAATCAGCCCAAATCAGTACCAAATGTTGGTCTATAATCCTGAAATTTGGTGAGAATATAGTCTGTAACTAGCTAAATCTGACTGCACAGGTTTTAGAATTACATCTGATATAGCAGTGACTACTGGGGTGGTATTTGGACCCCAGCAGGCCTGTAATACGCCTGCTGGGGGGTGAATTAAGATATGCTCATATCTTGCCCAATAAGGCAGATGTAAGGCTATAAACCATATTTTTTTGCGAGTGTGGGTGCCACTAAGAGAAAGTTAAGTAGTGTATTCCTTAAGAAATACACAAGAAGCTCAAAATACATGTCTTGGGAGTGCATGTAGCGAGGGTACCACTAAATGGCAAATCAGTCCAAACCACCCCTTAAAGTTGTTGTATCTGGCTCAGATTTTCGCAGTAAACTCAGTTTATATCAGAGAATAAAATTGCATTGGTCTGAACCACTCGAGAGCCATATTAGGAATTTCAGTTTCCGGGGTGTGGGGCTGGTCTGGCCCCCCCTCATGGGGGGTTATGTCAAGTATCTCATAATGTATCAAATCTGAAGCCAAAAATTAATTTCATTCATGTTTTGACAATAAAAGAGGACATTTTGGGCCCATTTGGAACATTACATCTCTGAACAGAAATTATATAACCCAAATAGGGCTGTTAAAATGGTCGAAAAAAGATGTAAATCAGCCCAAATCAGTACCAAATGTTGGTCTATAATCCTGAAATTTGGTGAGAATATAGTCTGTAACTAGCTAAATCTGACTGCACAGGTTTTAGAATTACATCTGATATAGCAGTGACTACTGGTGTGGTATTTGGACCCCAGCAGGCCTGTAATACGCCTGCTGGGGGGTGCATTAAGATATGCTCATATCTTGCCCAATAAGGCAGATGTAAGGCTATAAACCATATTTTTTGCGAGTGTGGGTGCCACTAAGAGAAAGTTAAGTAGTGTATTCCTTAAGAAATACACAAGAAGCTCAAAATACATGTCTTGGGAGTGCATGTAGCGAGGGTACCACTAAATGGCAAATCAGTCCAAACCACCCCTTAAAGTTGTTGTATCTGGCTCAGATTTTCGCAGTAAACTCAGTTTATATCAGAGAATAAAATTGCATTGGTCTGAACCACTCGAGAGCCATATTAGGAATTTCAGTTTCCGGGGTGTGGGGCTGGTCTGGCCCCCCCTCATGGGGGGTTATGTCAAGTATCTCATAATGTATCAAATCTGAAGCCAAAAATTAATTTCATTCATGTTTTGACAATAAAAGAGGACATTTTGGGCCCATTTGGAACATTACATCTCTGAACAGAAATTATATAACCCAAATAGGGCTGTTAAAATGGTCGAAAAAAGATGTAAATCAGCCCAAATCAGTACCAAATGTTGGTCTATAATCCTGAAATTTGGTGAGAATATAGTCTGTAACTAGCTAAATCTGACTGCACAGGTTTTAGAATTACATCTGATATAGCAGTGACTACTGGTGTGGTATTTGGACCCCAGCAGGCCTGTAATACGCCTGCTGGGGGGTGCATTAAGATATGCTCATATCTTGCCCAATAAGGCAGATGTAAGGCTATAAACCATATTTTTTTGCGAGTGTGGGTGCCACTAAGAGAAAGTTAAGTAGTGTATTCCTTAAGAAATACACAAGAAGCTCAAAATACATGTCTTGGGAGTGCATGTAGCGAGGGTACCACTAAATGGCAAATCAGTCCAAACCACCCCTTAAAGTTGTTGTATCTGGCTCAGATTTTCGCAGTAAACTCAGTTTATATCAGAGAATAAAATTGCATTGGTCTGAACCACTCGAGAGCCATATTAGGAATTTCAGTTTCCGGGGTGTGGGGCTGGTCTGGCCCCCCCTCATGGGGGGTTATGTCAAGTATCTCATAATGTATCAAATCTGAAGCCAAAAATTAATTTCATTCATGTTTTGACAATAAAAGAGGACATTTTGGGCCCATTTGGAACATTACATCTCTGAACAGAAATTATATAACCCAAATAGGGCTGTTAAAATGGTCGAAAAAAGATGTAAATCAGCCCAAATCAGTACCAAATGTTGGTCTATAATCCTGAAATTTGGTGAGAATATAGTCTGTAACTAGCTAAATCTGACTGCACAGGTTTTAGAATTACATCTGATATAGCAGTGACTACTGGGGTGGTATTTGGACCCCAGCAGGCCTGTAATACGCCTGCTGGGGGGTGAATTAAGATATGCTCATATCTTGCCCAATAAGGCAGATGTAAGGCTATAAACCATATTTTTTTGCGAGTGTGGGTGCCACTAAGAGAAAGTTAAGTAGTGTATTCCTTAAGAAATACACAAGAAGCTCAAAATACATGTCTTGGGAGTGCATGTAGCGAGGGTACCACTAAATGGCAAATCAGTCCAAACCACCCCTTAAAGTTGTTGTATCTGGCTCAGATTTTCGCAGTAAACTCAGTTTATATCAGAGAATAAAATTGCATTGGTCTGAACCACTCGAGAGCCATATTAGGAATTTCAGTTTCCGGGGTGTGGGGCTGGTCTGGCCCCCCCTCATGGGGGGTTATGTCAAGTATCTCATAATGTATCAAATCTGAAGCCAAAAATTAATTTCATTCATGTTTTGACAATAAAAGAGGACATTTTGGGCCCATTTGGAACATTACATCTCTGAACAGAAATTATATAACCCAAATAGGGCTGTTAAAATGGTCGAAAAAAGATGTAAATCAGCCCAAATCAGTACCAAATGTTGGTCTATAATCCTGAAATTTGGTGAGAATATAGTCTGTAACTAGCTAAATCTGACTGCACAGGTTTTAGAATTACATCTGATATAGCAGTGACTACTGGGGTGGTATTTGGACCCCAGCAGGCCTGTAATACGCCTGCTGGGGGGTGAATTAAGATATGCTCATATCTTGCCCAATAAGGCAGATGTAAGGCTATAAACCATATTTTTTTGCGAGTGTGGGTGCCACTAAGAGAAAGTTAAGTAGTGTATTCCTTAAGAAATACACAAGAAGCTCAAAATACATGTCTTGGGAGTGCATGTAGCGAGGGTACCACTAAATGGCAAATCAGTCCAAACCACCCCTTAAAGTTGTTGTATCTGGCTCAGATTTTCGCAGTAAACTCAGTTTATATCAGAGAATAAAATTGCATTGGTCTGAACCACTCGAGAGCCATATTAGGAATTTCAGTTTCCGGGGTGTGGGGCTGGTCTGGCCCC
Organism: Sabellastarte sp. h YS-2021; assembly: GCA_964017235.1. NCBI lineage: Eukaryota > Metazoa > Annelida > Polychaeta > Sabellida > Sabellidae > Sabellastarte > Sabellastarte sp. h YS-2021. The sequence goes on along the minus strand of CAXHLB010000491.1, from coordinate 41,529 downwards.
CCCTCATGGGGGGTTATGTCAAGTATCTCATAATGTATCAAATCTGAAGCCAAAAATTAATTTCATTCATGTTTTGACAATAAAAGAGGACATTTTGGGCCCATTTGGAACATTACATCTCTGAACAGAAATTATATAACCCAAATAGGGCTGTTAAAATGGTCGAAAAAAGATGTAAATCAGCCCAAATCAGTACCAAATGTTGGTCTATAATCCTGAAATTTGGTGAGAATATAGTCTGTAACTAGCTAAATCTGACTGCACAGGTTTTAGAATTACATCTGATATAGCAGTGACTACTGGTGTGGTATTTGGACCCCAGCAGGCCTGTAATACGCCTGCTGGGGGGTGCATTAAGATATGCTCATATCTTGCCCAATAAGGCAGATGTAAGGCTATAAACCATATTTTTTGCGAGTGTGGGTGCCACTAAGAGAAAGTTAAGTAGTGTATTCCTTAAGAAATACACAAGAAGCTCAAAATACATGTCTTGGGAGTGCATGTAGCGAGGGTACCACTAAATGGCAAATCAGTCCAAACCACCCCTTAAAGTTGTTGTATCTGGCTCAGATTTTCGCAGTAAACTCAGTTTATATCAGAGAATAAAATTGCATTGGTCTGAACCACTCGAGAGCCATATTAGGAATTTCAGTTTCCGGGGTGTGGGGCTGGTCTGGCCCCCCCTCATGGGGGGTTATGTCAAGTATCTCATAATGTATCAAATCTGAAGCCAAAAATTAATTTCATTCATGTTTTGACAATAAAAGAGGACATTTTGGGCCCATTTGGAACATTACATCTCTGAACAGAAATTATATAACCCAAATAGGGCTGTTAAAATGGTCGAAAAAAGATGTAAATCAGCCCAAATCAGTACCAAATGTTGGTCTATAATCCTGAAATTTGGTGAGAATATAGTCTGTAACTAGCTAAATCTGACTGCACAGGTTTTAGAATTACATCTGATATAGCAGTGACTACTGGTGTGGTATTTGGACCCCAGCAGGCCTGTAATACGCCTGCTGGGGGGTGCATTAAGATATGCTCATATCTTGCCCAATAAGGCAGATGTAAGGCTATAAACCATATTTTTTTGCGAGTGTGGGTGCCACTAAGAGAAAGTTAAGTAGTGTATTCCTTAAGAAATACACAAGAAGCTCAAAATACATGTCTTGGGAGTGCATGTAGCGAGGGTACCACTAAATGGCAAATCAGTCCAAACCACCCCTTAAAGTTGTTGTATCTGGCTCAGATTTTCGCAGTAAACTCAGTTTATATCAGAGAATAAAATTGCATTGGTCTGAACCACTCGAGAGCCATATTAGGAATTTCAGTTTCCGGGGTGTGGGGCTGGTCTGGCCCCCCCTCATGGGGGGTTATGTCAAGTATCTCATAATGTATCAAATCTGAAGCCAAAAATTAATTTCATTCATGTTTTGACAATAAAAGAGGACATTTTGGGCCCATTTGGAACATTACATCTCTGAACAGAAATTATATAACCCAAATAGGGCTGTTAAAATGGTCGAAAAAAGATGTAAATCAGCCCAAATCAGTACCAAATGTTGGTCTATAATCCTGAAATTTGGTGAGAATATAGTCTGTAACTAGCTAAATCTGACTGCACAGGTTTTAGAATTACATCTGATATAGCAGTGACTACTGGGGTGGTATTTGGACCCCAGCAGGCCTGTAATACGCCTGCTGGGGGGTGAATTAAGATATGCTCATATCTTGCCCAATAAGGCAGATGTAAGGCTATAAACCATATTTTTTTGCGAGTGTGGGTGCCACTAAGAGAAAGTTAAGTAGTGTATTCCTTAAGAAATACACAAGAAGCTCAAAATACATGTCTTGGGAGTGCATGTAGCGAGGGTACCACTAAATGGCAAATCAGTCCAAACCACCCCTTAAAGTTGTTGTATCTGGCTCAGATTTTCGCAGTAAACTCAGTTTATATCAGAGAATAAAATTGCATTGGTCTGAACCACTCGAGAGCCATATTAGGAATTTCAGTTTCCGGGGTGTGGGGCTGGTCTGGCCCCCCCTCATGGGGGGTTATGTCAAGTATCTCATAATGTATCAAATCTGAAGCCAAAAATTAATTTCATTCATGTTTTGACAATAAAAGAGGACATTTTGGGCCCATTTGGAACATTACATCTCTGAACAGAAATTATATAACCCAAATAGGGCTGTTAAAATGGTCGAAAAAAGATGTAAATCAGCCCAAATCAGTACCAAATGTTGGTCTATAATCCTGAAATTTGGTGAGAATATAGTCTGTAACTAGCTAAATCTGACTGCACAGGTTTTAGAATTACATCTGATATAGCAGTGACTACTGGGGTGGTATTTGGACCCCAGCAGGCCTGTAATACGCCTGCTGGGGGGTGAATTAAGATATGCTCATATCTTGCCCAATAAGGCAGATGTAAGGCTATAAACCATATTTTTTTGCGAGTGTGGGTGCCACTAAGAGAAAGTTAAGTAGTGTATTCCTTAAGAAATACACAAGAAGCTCAAAATACATGTCTTGGGAGTGCATGTAGCGAGGGTACCACTAAATGGCAAATCAGTCCAAACCACCCCTTAAAGTTGTTGTATCTGGCTCAGATTTTCGCAGTAAACTCAGTTTATATCAGAGAATAAAATTGCATTGGTCTGAACCACTCGAGAGCCATATTAGGAATTTCAGTTTCCGGGGTGTGGGGCTGGTCTGGCCCCCCCTCATGGGGGGTTATGTCAAGTATCTCATAATGTATCAAATCTGAAGCCAAAAATTAATTTCATTCATGTTTTGACAATAAAAGAGGACATTTTGGGCCCATTTGGAACATTACATCTCTGAACAGAAATTATATAACCCAAATAGGGCTGTTAAAATGGTCGAAAAAAGATGTAAATCAGCCCAAATCAGTACCAAATGTTGGTCTATAATCCTGAAATTTGGTGAGAATATAGTCTGTAACTAGCTAAATCTGACTGCACAGGTTTTAGAATTACATCTGATATAGCAGTGACTACTGGGGTGGTATTTGGACCCCAGCAGGCCTGTAATACGCCTGCTGGGGGGTGAATTAAGATATGCTCATATCTTGCCCAATAAGGCAGATGTAAGGCTATAAACCATATTTTTTGCGAGTGTGGGTGCCACTAAGAGAGAATTAAGTAGTGTATTCCTTAAGAAATACACAAGAAGCTCAAAATACATGTCTTGGGAGTGCATGTAGCGAGGGTACCACTAAATGGCAAATCAGTCCAAACCACCCCTTAAAGTTGTTGTATCTGGCTCAGATTTTCACAGGAAACTCAGTTTATATCAGAGAATAAAATTGCATTGGTCTGAACCACTCAAGAGCCATATTAGGAATTTCAGTTTCCGGGGTGTGGGGCTGGTCTGGCCCCCCCCCTCATGGGGGGTTATGTCAAATATCTCATAATGTATCAAATCTGAAGCCAAAAATTAATTTCATTCATGTTTTGACAATAAAAGAGGACATTTTGGGCCCATTTGGAACATTACATCTCTGAACAGAAATTATATAACCCAAATAGGGCTGTTAAAATGGTCGAAAAAAGATGTAAATCAGCCCAAATCAGTACCAAATGTTGGTCTATAATCCTGAAATTTGGTGAGAATATAGTCTGTAACTAGCTAAATCTGACTGCACAGGTTTTAGAATTACATCTGATATAGCAGTGACTACTGGTGTGGTATTTGGACCCCAGCAGGCCTGTAATACGCCTGCTGGGGGGTGCATTAAGATATGCTCATATCTTGCCCAATAAGGCAGATGTAAGGCTATAAACCATATTTTTTGCGAGTGTGGGTGCCACTAAGAGAAAGTTAAGTAGTGTATTCCTTAAGAAATACACAAGAAGCTCAAAATACATGTCTTGGGAGTGCATGTAGCGAGGGTACCACTAAATGGCAAATCAGTCCAAACCACCCCTTAAAGTTGTTGTATCTGGCTCAGATTTTCGCAGTAAACTCAGTTTATATCAGAGAATAAAATTGCATTGGTCTGAACCACTCGAGAGCCATATTAGGAATTTCAGTTTCCGGGGTGTGGGGCTGGTCTGGCCCCCCCTCATGGGGGGTTATGTCAAGTATCTCATAATGTATCAAATCTGAAGCCAAAAATTAATTTCATTCATGTTTTGACAATAAAAGAGGACATTTTGGGCCCATTTGGAACATTACATCTCTGAACAGAAATTATATAACCCAAATAGGGCTGTTAAAATGGTCGAAAAAAGATGTAAATCAGCCCAAATCAGTACCAAATGTTGGTCTATAATCCTGAAATTTGGTGAGAATATAGTCTGTAACTAGCTAAATCTGACTGCACAGGTTTTAGAATTACATCTGATATAGCAGTGACTACTGGTGTGGTATTTGGACCCCAGCAGGCCTGTAATACGCCTGCTGGGGGGTGCATTAAGATATGCTCATATCTTGCCCAATAAGGCAGATGTAAGGCTATAAACCATATTTTTTGCGAGTGTGGGTGCCACTAAGAGAAAGTTAAGTAGTGTATTCCTTAAGAAATACACAAGAAGCTCAAAATACATGTCTTGGGAGTGCATGTAGCGAGGGTACCACTAAATGGCAAATCAGTCCAAACCACCCCTTAAAGTTGTTGTATCTGGCTCAGATTTTCGCAGTAAACTCAGTTTATATCAGAGAATAAAATTGCATTGGTCTGAACCACTCGAGAGCCATATTAGGAATTTCAGTTTCCGGGGTGTGGGGCTGGTCTGGCCCCCCCTCATGGGGGGTTATGTCAAGTATCTCATAATGTATCAAATCTGAAGCCAAAAATTAATTAAATTCATGTTTTGACAATAAAAGAGGACATTTTGGGCCCATTTGGAACATTACATCTCTGAACAGAAATTATATAACCCAAATAGGGCTGTTAAAATGGTCGAAAAAAGATGTAAATCAGCCCAAATCAGTACCAAATGTTGGTCTATAATCCTGAAATTTGGTGAGAATATAGTCTGTAACTAGCTAAATCTGACTGCACAGGTTTTAGAATTACATCTGATATAGCAGTGACTACTGGTGTGGTATTTGGACCCCAGCAGGCCTGTAATACGCCTGCTGGGGGGTGCATTAAGATATGCTCATATCTTGCCCAATAAGGCAGATGTAAGGCTATAAACCATATTTTTTTGCGAGTGTGGGTGCCACTAAGAGAAAGTTAAGTAGTGTATTCCTTAAGAAATACACAAGAAGCTCAAAATACATGTCTTGGGAGTGCATGTAGCGAGGGTACCACTAAATGGCAAATCAGTCCAAACCACCCCTTAAAGTTGTTGTATCTGGCTCAGATTTTCGCAGTAAACTCAGTTTATATCAGAGAATAAAATTGCATTGGTCTGAACCACTCGAGAGCCATATTAGGAATTTCAGTTTCCGGGGTGTGGGGCTGGTCTGGCCCCCCCTCATGGGGGGTTATGTCAAGTATCTCATAATGTATCAAATCTGAAGCCAAAAATTAATTTCATTCATGTTTTGACAATAAAAGAGGACATTTTGGGCCCATTTGGAACATTACATCTCTGAACAGAAATTATATAACCCAAATAGGGCTGTTAAAATGGTCGAAAAAAGATGTAAATCAGCCCAAATCAGTACCAAATGTTGGTCTATAATCCTGAAATTTGGTGAGAATATAGTCTGTAACTAGCTAAATCTGACTGCACAGGTTTTAGAATTACATCTGATATAGCAGTGACTACTGGGGTGGTATTTGGACCCCAGCAGGCCTGTAATACGCCTGCTGGGGGGTGAATTAAGATATGCTCATATCTTGCCCAATAAGGCAGATGTAAGGCTATAAACCATATTTTTTTGCGAGTGTGGGTGCCACTAAGAGAAAGTTAAGTAGTGTATTCCTTAAGAAATACACAAGAAGCTCAAAATACATGTCTTGGGAGTGCATGTAGCGAGGGTACCACTAAATGGCAAATCAGTCCAAACCACCCCTTAAAGTTGTTGTATCTGGCTCAGATTTTCGCAGTAAACTCAGTTTATATCAGAGAATAAAATTGCATTGGTCTGAACCACTCGAGAGCCATATTAGGAATTTCAGTTTCCGGGGTGTGGGGCTGGTCTGGCCCCCCCTCATGGGGGGTTATGTCAAGTATCTCATAATGTATCAAATCTGAAGCCAAAAATTAATTTCATTCATGTTTTGACAATAAAAGAGGACATTTTGGGCCCATTTGGAACATTACATCTCTGAACAGAAATTATATAACCCAAATAGGGCTGTTAAAATGGTCGAAAAAAGATGTAAATCAGCCCAAATCAGTACCAAATGTTGGTCTATAATCCTGAAATTTGGTGAGAATATAGTCTGTAACTAGCTAAATCTGACTGCACAGGTTTTAGAATTACATCTGATATAGCAGTGACTACTGGGGTGGTATTTGGACCCCAGCAGGCCTGTAATACGCCTGCTGGGGGGTGAATTAAGATATGCTCATATCTTGCCCAATAAGGCAGATGTAAGGCTATAAACCATATTTTTTGCGAGTGTGGGTGCCACTAAGAGAGAATTAAGTAGTGTATTCCTTAAGAAATACACAAGAAGCTCAAAATACATGTCTTGGGAGTGCATGTAGCGAGGGTACCACTAAATGGCAAATCAGTCCAAACCACCCCTTAAAGTTGTTGTATCTGGCTCAGATTTTCACAGGAAACTCAGTTTATATCAGAGAATAAAATTGCATTGGTCTGAACCACTCAAGAGCCATATTAGGAATTTCAGTTTCCGGGGTGTGGGGCTGGTCTGGCCCCCCCCCTCATGGGGGGTTATGTCAAATATCTCATAATGTATCAAATCTGAAGCCAAAAATTAATTTCATTCATGTTTTGACAATAAAAGAGGACATTTTGGGCCCATTTGGAACATTACATCTCTGAACAGAAATTATATAACCCAAATAGGGCTGTTAAAATGGTCGAAAAAAGATGTAAATCAGCCCAAATCAGTACCAAATGTTGGTCTATAATCCTGAAATTTGGTGAGAATATAGTCTGTAACTAGCTAAATCTGACTGCACAGGTTTTAGAATTACATCTGATATAGCAGTGACTACTGGTGTGGTATTTGGACCCCAGCAGGCCTGTAATACGCCTGCTGGGGGGTGCATTAAGATATGCTCATATCTTGCCCAATAAGGCAGATGTAAGGCTATAAACCATATTTTTTGCGAGTGTGGGTGCCACTAAGAGAAAGTTAAGTAGTGTATTCCTTAAGAAATACACAAGAAGCTCAAAATACATGTCTTGGGAGTGCATGTAGCGAGGGTACCACTAAATGGCAAATCAGTCCAAACCACCCCTTAAAGTTGTTGTATCTGGCTCAGATTTTCGCAGTAAACTCAGTTTATATCAGAGAATAAAATTGCATTGGTCTGAACCACTCGAGAGCCATATTAGGAATTTCAGTTTCCGGGGTGTGGGGCTGGTCTGGCCCCCCCTCATGGGGGGTTATGTCAAGTATCTCATAATGTATCAAATCTGAAGCCAAAAATTAATTTCATTCATGTTTTGACAATAAAAGAGGACATTTTGGGCCCATTTGGAACATTACATCTCTGAACAGAAATTATATAACCCAAATAGGGCTGTTAAAATGGTCGAAAAAAGATGTAAATCAGCCCAAATCAGTACCAAATGTTGGTCTATAATCCTGAAATTTGGTGAGAATATAGTCTGTAACTAGCTAAATCTGACTGCACAGGTTTTAGAATTACATCTGATATAGCAGTGACTACTGGTGTGGTATTTGGACCCCAGCAGGCCTGTAATACGCCTGCTGGGGGGTGCATTAAGATATGCTCATATCTTGCCCAATAAGGCAGATGTAAGGCTATAAACCATATTTTTTGCGAGTGTGGGTGCCACTAAGAGAAAGTTAAGTAGTGTATTCCTTAAGAAATACACAAGAAGCTCAAAATACATGTCTTGGGAGTGCATGTAGCGAGGGTACCACTAAATGGCAAATCAGTCCAAACCACCCCTTAAAGTTGTTGTATCTGGCTCAGATTTTCGCAGTAAACTCAGTTTATATCAGAGAATAAAATTGCATTGGTCTGAACCACTCGAGAGCCATATTAGGAATTTCAGTTTCCGGGGTGTGGGGCTGGTCTGGCCCCCCCTCATGGGGGGTTATGTCAAGTATCTCATAATGTATCAAATCTGAAGCCAAAAATTAATTTCATTCATGTTTTGACAATAAAAGAGGACATTTTGGGCCCATTTGGAACATTACATCTCTGAACAGAAATTATATAACCCAAATAGGGCTGTTAAAATGGTCGAAAAAAGATGTAAATCAGCCCAAATCAGTACCAAATGTTGGTCTATAATCCTGAAATTTGGTGAGAATATAGTCTGTAACTAGCTAAATCTGACTGCACAGGTTTTAGAATTACATCTGATATAGCAGTGACTACTGGTGTGGTATTTGGACCCCAGCAGGCCTGTAATACGCCTGCTGGGGGGTGCATTAAGATATGCTCATATCTTGCCCAATAAGGCAGATGTAAGGCTATAAACCATATTTTTTGCGAGTGTGGGTGCCACTAAGAGAAAGTTAAGTAGTGTATTCCTTAAGAAATACACAAGAAGCTCAAAATACATGTCTTGGGAGTGCATGTAGCGAGGGTACCACTAAATGGCAAATCAGTCCAAACCACCCCTTAAAGTTGTTGTATCTGGCTCAGATTTTCGCAGTAAACTCAGTTTATATCAGAGAATAAAATTGCATTGGTCTGAACCACTCGAGAGCCATATTAGGAATTTCAGTTTCCGGGGTGTGGGGCTGGTCTGGCCCCCCCTCATGGGGGGTTATGTCAAGTATCTCATAATGTATCAAATCTGAAGCCAAAAATTAATTTCATTCATGTTTTGACAATAAAAGAGGACATTTTGGGCCCATTTGGAACATTACATCTCTGAACAGAAATTATATAACCCAAATAGGGCTGTTAAAATGGTCGAAAAAAGATGTAAATCAGCCCAAATCAGTACCAAATGTTGGTCTATAATCCTGAAATTTGGTGAGAATATAGTCTGTAACTAGCTAAATCTGACTGCACAGGTTTTAGAATTACATCTGATATAGCAGTGACTACTGGTGTGGTATTTGGACCCCAGCAGGCCTGTAATACGCCTGCTGGGGGGTGCATTAAGATATGCTCATATCTTGCCCAATAAGGCAGATGTAAGGCTATAAACCATATTTTTTGCGAGTGTGGGTGCCACTAAGAGAAAGTTAAGTAGTGTATTCCTTAAGAAATACACAAGAAGCTCAAAATACATGTCTTGGGAGTGCATGTAGCGAGGGTACCACTAAATGGCAAATCAGTCCAAACCACCCCTTAAAGTTGTTGTATCTGGCTCAGATTTTCGCAGTAAACTCAGTTTATATCAGAGAATAAAATTGCATTGGTCTGAACCACTCGAGAGCCATATTAGGAATTTCAGTTTCCGGGGTGTGGGGCTGGTCTGGCCCCCCCTCATGGGGGGTTATGTCAAGTATCTCATAATGTATCAAATCTGAAGCCAAAAATTAATTTCATTCATGTTTTGACAATAAAAGAGGACATTTTGGGCCCATTTGGAACATTACATCTCTGAACAGAAATTATATAACCCAAATAGGGCTGTTAAAATGGTCGAAAAAAGATGTAAATCAGCCCAAATCAGTACCAAATGTTGGTCTATAATCCTGAAATTTGGTGAGAATATAGTCTGTAACTAGCTAAATCTGACTGCACAGGTTTTAGAATTACATCTGATATAGCAGTGACTACTGGGGTGGTATTTGGACCCCAGCAGGCCTGTAATACGCCTGCTGGGGGGTGAATTAAGATATGCTCATATCTTGCCCAATAAGGCAGATGTAAGGCTATAAACCATATTTTTTTGCGAGTGTGGGTGCCACTAAGAGAAAGTTAAGTAGTGTATTCCTTAAGAAATACACAAGAAGCTCAAAATACATGTCTTGGGAGTGCATGTAGCGAGGGTACCACTAAATGGCAAATCAGTCCAAACCACCCCTTAAAGTTGTTGTATCTGGCTCAGATTTTCGCAGTAAACTCAGTTTATATCAGAGAATAAAATTGCATTGGTCTGAACCACTCGAGAGCCATATTAGGAATTTCAGTTTCCGGGGTGTGGGGCTGGTCTGGCCCCCCCTCATGGGGGGTTATGTCAAGTATCTCATAATGTATCAAATCTGAAGCCAAAAATTAATTTCATTCATGTTTTGACAATAAAAGAGGACATTTTGGGCCCATTTGGAACATTACATCTCTGAACAGAAATTATATAACCCAAATAGGGCTGTTAAAATGGTCGAAAAAAGATGTAAATCAGCCCAAATCAGTACCAAATGTTGGTCTATAATCCTGAAATTTGGTGAGAATATAGTCTGTAACTAGCTAAATCTGACTGCACAGGTTTTAGAATTACATCTGATATAGCAGTGACTACTGGGGTGGTATTTGGACCCCAGCAGGCCTGTAATACGCCTGCTGGGGGGTGAATTAAGATATGCTCATATCTTGCCCAATAAGGCAGATGTAAGGCTATAAACCATATTTTTTGCGAGTGTGGGTGCCACTAAGAGAGAATTAAGTAGTGTATTCCTTAAGAAATACACAAGAAGCTCAAAATACATGTCTTGGGAGTGCATGTAGCGAGGGTACCACTAAATGGCAAATCAGTCCAAACCACCCCTTAAAGTTGTTGTATCTGGCTCAGATTTTCACAGGAAACTCAGTTTATATCAGAGAATAAAATTGCATTGGTCTGAACCACTCAAGAGCCATATTAGGAATTTCAGTTTCCGGGGTGTGGGGCTGGTCTGGCCCCCCCCCTCATGGGGGGTTATGTCAAATATCTCATAATGTATCAAATCTGAAGCCAAAAATTAATTTCATTCATGTTTTGACAATAAAAGAGGACATTTTGGGCCCATTTGGAACATTACATCTCTGAACAGAAATTATATAACCCAAATAGGGCTGTTAAAATGGTCGAAAAAAGATGTAAATCAGCCCAAATCAGTACCAAATGTTGGTCTATAATCCTGAAATTTGGTGAGAATATAGTCTGTAACTAGCTAAATCTGACTGCACAGGTTTTAGAATTACATCTGATATAGCAGTGACTACTGGTGTGGTATTTGGACCCCAGCAGGCCTGTAATACGCCTGCTGGGGGGTGCATTAAGATATGCTCATATCTTGCCCAATAAGGCAGATGTAAGGCTATAAACCATATTTTTTGCGAGTGTGGGTGCCACTAAGAGAAAGTTAAGTAGTGTATTCCTTAAGAAATACACAAGAAGCTCAAAATACATGTCTTGGGAGTGCATGTAGCGAGGGTACCACTAAATGGCAAATCAGTCCAAACCACCCCTTAAAGTTGTTGTATCTGGCTCAGATTTTCGCAGTAAACTCAGTTTATATCAGAGAATAAAATTGCATTGGTCTGAACCACTCGAGAGCCATATTAGGAATTTCAGTTTCCGGGGTGTGGGGCTGGTCTGGCCCCCCCTCATGGGGGGTTATGTCAAGTATCTCATAATGTATCAAATCTGAAGCCAAAAATTAATTTCATTCATGTTTTGACAATAAAAGAGGACATTTTGGGCCCATTTGGAACATTACATCTCTGAACAGAAATTATATAACCCAAATAGGGCTGTTAAAATGGTCGAAAAAAGATGTAAATCAGCCCAAATCAGTACCAAATGTTGGTCTATAATCCTGAAATTTGGTGAGAATATAGTCTGTAACTAGCTAAATCTGACTGCACAGGTTTTAGAATTACATCTGATATAGCAGTGACTACTGGTGTGGTATTTGGACCCCAGCAGGCCTGTAATACGCCTGCTGGGGGGTGCATTAAGATATGCTCATATCTTGCCCAATAAGGCAGATGTAAGGCTATAAACCATATTTTTTGCGAGTGTGGGTGCCACTAAGAGAAAGTTAAGTAGTGTATTCCTTAAGAAATACACAAGAAGCTCAAAATACATGTCTTGGGAGTGCATGTAGCGAGGGTACCACTAAATGGCAAATCAGTCCAAACCACCCCTTAAAGTTGTTGTATCTGGCTCAGATTTTCGCAGTAAACTCAGTTTATATCAGAGAATAAAATTGCATTGGTCTGAACCACTCGAGAGCCATATTAGGAATTTCAGTTTCCGGGGTGTGGGGCTGGTCTGGCCCCCCCTCATGGGGGGTTATGTCAAGTATCTCATAATGTATCAAATCTGAAGCCAAAAATTAATTTCATTCATGTTTTGACAATAAAAGAGGACATTTTGGGCCCATTTGGAACATTACATCTCTGAACAGAAATTATATAACCCAAATAGGGCTGTTAAAATGGTCGAAAAAAGATGTAAATCAGCCCAAATCAGTACCAAATGTTGGTCTATAATCCTGAAATTTGGTGAGAATATAGTCTGTAACTAGCTAAATCTGACTGCACAGGTTTTAGAATTACATCTGATATAGCAGTGACTACTGGTGTGGTATTTGGACCCCAGCAGGCCTGTAATACGCCTGCTGGGGGGTGCATTAAGATATGCTCATATCTTGCCCAATAAGGCAGATGTAAGGCTATAAACCATATTTTTTGCGAGTGTGGGTGCCACTAAGAGAAAGTTAAGTAGTGTATTCCTTAAGAAATACACAAGAAGCTCAAAATACATGTCTTGGGAGTGCATGTAGCGAGGGTACCACTAAATGGCAAATCAGTCCAAACCACCCCTTAAAGTTGTTGTATCTGGCTCAGATTTTCGCAGTAAACTCAGTTTATATCAGAGAATAAAATTGCATTGGTCTGAACCACTCGAGAGCCATATTAGGAATTTCAGTTTCCGGGGTGTGGGGCTGGTCTGGCCCCCCCTCATGGGGGGTTATGTCAAGTATCTCATAATGTATCAAATCTGAAGCCAAAAATTAATTTCATTCATGTTTTGACAATAAAAGAGGACATTTTGGGCCCATTTGGAACATTACATCTCTGAACAGAAATTATATAACCCAAATAGGGCTGTTAAAATGGTCGAAAAAAGATGTAAATCAGCCCAAATCAGTACCAAATGTTGGTCTATAATCCTGAAATTTGGTGAGAATATAGTCTGTAACTAGCTAAATCTGACTGCACAGGTTTTAGAATTACATCTGATATAGCAGTGACTACTGGTGTGGTATTTGGACCCCAGCAGGCCTGTAATACGCCTGCTGGGGGGTGCATTAAGATATGCTCATATCTTGCCCAATAAGGCAGATGTAAGGCTATAAACCATATTTTTTGCGAGTGTGGGTGCCACTAAGAGAAAGTTAAGTAGTGTATTCCTTAAGAAATACACAAGAAGCTCAAAATACATGTCTTGGGAGTGCATGTAGCGAGGGTACCACTAAATGGCAAATCAGTCCAAACCACCCCTTAAAGTTGTTGTATCTGGCTCAGATTTTCGCAGTAAACTCAGTTTATATCAGAGAATAAAATTGCATTGGTCTGAACCACTCGAGAGCCATATTAGGAATTTCAGTTTCCGGGGTGTGGGGCTGGTCTGGCCCCCCCTCATGGGGGGTTATGTCAAGTATCTCATAATGTATCAAATCTGAAGCCAAAAATTAATTTCATTCATGTTTTGACAATAAAAGAGGACATTTTGGGCCCATTTGGAACATTACATCTCTGAACAGAAATTATATAACCCAAATAGGGCTGTTAAAATGGTCGAAAAAAGATGTAAATCAGCCCAAATCAGTACCAAATGTTGGTCTATAATCCTGAAATTTGGTGAGAATATAGTCTGTAACTAGCTAAATCTGACTGCACAGGTTTTAGAATTACATCTGATATAGCAGTGACTACTGGGGTGGTATTTGGACCCCAGCAGGCCTGTAATACGCCTGCTGGGGGGTGAATTAAGATATGCTCATATCTTGCCCAATAAGGCAGATGTAAGGCTATAAACCATATTTTTTGCGAGTGTGGGTGCCACTAAGAGAGAATTAAGTAGTGTATTCCTTAAGAAATACACAAGAAGCTCAAAATACATGTCTTGGGAGTGCATGTAGCGAGGGTACCACTAAATGGCAAATCAGTCCAAACCACCCCTTAAAGTTGTTGTATCTGGCTCAGATTTTCACAGGAAACTCAGTTTATATCAGAGAATAAAATTGCATTGGTCTGAACCACTCAAGAGCCATATTAGGAATTTCAGTTTCCGGGGTGTGGGGCTGGTCTGGCCCCCCCCCTCATGGGGGGTTATGTCAAATATCTCATAATGTATCAAATCTGAAGCCAAAAATTAATTTCATTCATGTTTTGACAATAAAAGAGGACATTTTGGGCCCATTTGGAACATTACATCTCTGAACAGAAATTATATAACCCAAATAGGGCTGTTAAAATGGTCGAAAAAAGATGTAAATCAGCCCAAATCAGTACCAAATGTTGGTCTATAATCCTGAAATTTGGTGAGAATATAGTCTGTAACTAGCTAAATCTGACTGCACAGGTTTTAGAATTACATCTGATATAGCAGTGACTACTGGTGTGGTATTTGGACCCCAGCAGGCCTGTAATACGCCTGCTGGGGGGTGCATTAAGATATGCTCATATCTTGCCCAATAAGGCAGATGTAAGGCTATAAACCATATTTTTTGCGAGTGTGGGTGCCACTAAGAGAAAGTTAAGTAGTGTATTCCTTAAGAAATACACAAGAAGCTCAAAATACATGTCTTGGGAGTGCATGTAGCGAGGGTACCACTAAATGGCAAATCAGTCCAAACCACCCCTTAAAGTTGTTGTATCTGGCTCAGATTTTCGCAGTAAACTCAGTTTATATCAGAGAATAAAATTGCATTGGTCTGAACCACTCGAGAGCCATATTAGGAATTTCAGTTTCCGGGGTGTGGGGCTGGTCTGGCCCCCCCTCATGGGGGGTTATGTCAAGTATCTCATAATGTATCAAATCTGAAGCCAAAAATTAATTTCATTCATGTTTTGACAATAAAAGAGGACATTTTGGGCCCATTTGGAACATTACATCTCTGAACAGAAATTATATAACCCAAATAGGGCTGTTAAAATGGTCGAAAAAAGATGTAAATCAGCCCAAATCAGTACCAAATGTTGGTCTATAATCCTGAAATTTGGTGAGAATATAGTCTGTAACTAGCTAAATCTGACTGCACAGGTTTTAGAATTACATCTGATATAGCAGTGACTACTGGGGTGGTATTTGGACCCCAGCAGGCCTGTAATACGCCTGCTGGGGGGTGAATTAAGATATGCTCATATCTTGCCCAATAAGGCAGATGTAAGGCTATAAACCATATTTTTTGCGAGTGTGGGTGCCACTAAGAGAGAATTAAGTAGTGTATTCCTTAAGAAATACACAAGAAGCTCAAAATACATGTCTTGGGAGTGCATGTAGCGAGGGTACCACTAAATGGCAAATCAGTCCAAACCACCCCTTAAAGTTGTTGTATCTGGCTCAGATTTTCACAGGAAACTCAGTTTATATCAGAGAATAAAATTGCATTGGTCTGAACCACTCAAGAGCCATATTAGGAATTTCAGTTTCCGGGGTGTGGGGCTGGTCTGGCCCCCCCCCTCATGGGGGGTTATGTCAAATATCTCATAATGTATCAAATCTGAAGCCAAAAATTAATTTCATTCATGTTTTGACAATAAAAGAGGACATTTTGGGCCCATTTGGAACATTACATCTCTGAACAGAAATTATATAACCCAAATAGGGCTGTTAAAATGGTCGAAAAAAGATGTAAATCAGCCCAAATCAGTACCAAATGTTGGTCTATAATCCTGAAATTTGGTGAGAATATAGTCTGTAACTAGCTAAATCTGACTGCACAGGTTTTAGAATTACATCTGATATAGCAGTGACTACTGGTGTGGTATTTGGACCCCAGCAGGCCTGTAATACGCCTGCTGGGGGGTGCATTAAGATATGCTCATATCTTGCCCAATAAGGCAGATGTAAGGCTATAAACCATATTTTTTGCGAGTGTGGGTGCCACTAAGAGAAAGTTAAGTAGTGTATTCCTTAAGAAATACACAAGAAGCTCAAAATACATGTCTTGGGAGTGCATGTAGCGAGGGTACCACTAAATGGCAAATCAGTCCAAACCACCCCTTAAAGTTGTTGTATCTGGCTCAGATTTTCGCAGTAAACTCAGTTTATATCAGAGAATAAAATTGCATTGGTCTGAACCACTCGAGAGCCATATTAGGAATTTCAGTTTCCGGGGTGTGGGGCTGGTCTGGCCCCCCCTCATGGGGGGTTATGTCAAGTATCTCATAATGTATCAAATCTGAAGCCAAAAATTAATTTCATTCATGTTTTGACAATAAAAGAGGACATTTTGGGCCCATTTGGAACATTACATCTCTGAACAGAAATTATATAACCCAAATAGGGCTGTTAAAATGGTCGAAAAAAGATGTAAATCAGCCCAAATCAGTACCAAATGTTGGTCTATAATCCTGAAATTTGGTGAGAATATAGTCTGTAACTAGCTAAATCTGACTGCACAGGTTTTAGAATTACATCTGATATAGCAGTGACTACTGGTGTGGTATTTGGACCCCAGCAGGCCTGTAATACGCCTGCTGGGGGGTGCATTAAGATATGCTCATATCTTGCCCAATAAGGCAGATGTAAGGCTATAAACCATATTTTTTGCGAGTGTGGGTGCCACTAAGAGAAAGTTAAGTAGTGTATTCCTTAAGAAATACACAAGAAGCTCAAAATACATGTCTTGGGAGTGCATGTAGCGAGGGTACCACTAAATGGCAAATCAGTCCAAACCACCCCTTAAAGTTGTTGTATCTGGCTCAGATTTTCGCAGTAAACTCAGTTTATATCAGAGAATAAAATTGCATTGGTCTGAACCACTCGAGAGCCATATTAGGAATTTCAGTTTCCGGGGTGTGGGGCTGGTCTGGCCCCCCCTCATGGGGGGTTATGTCAAGTATCTCATAATGTATCAAATCTGAAGCCAAAAATTAATTTCATTCATGTTTTGACAATAAAAGAGGACATTTTGGGCCCATTTGGAACATTACATCTCTGAACAGAAATTATATAACCCAAATAGGGCTGTTAAAATGGTCGAAAAAAGATGTAAATCAGCCCAAATCAGTACCAAATGTTGGTCTATAATCCTGAAATTTGGTGAGAATATAGTCTGTAACTAGCTAAATCTGACTGCACAGGTTTTAGAATTACATCTGATATAGCAGTGACTACTGGTGTGGTATTTGGACCCCAGCAGGCCTGTAATACGCCTGCTGGGGGGTGCATTAAGATATGCTCATATCTTGCCCAATAAGGCAGATGTAAGGCTATAAACCATATTTTTTGCGAGTGTGGGTGCCACTAAGAGAAAGTTAAGTAGTGTATTCCTTAAGAAATACACAAGAAGCTCAAAATACATGTCTTGGGAGTGCATGTAGCGAGGGTACCACTAAATGGCAAATCAGTCCAAACCACCCCTTAAAGTTGTTGTATCTGGCTCAGATTTTCGCAGTAAACTCAGTTTATATCAGAGAATAAAATTGCATTGGTCTGAACCACTCGAGAGCCATATTAGGAATTTCAGTTTCCGGGGTGTGGGGCTGGTCTGGCCCCCCCTCATGGGGGGTTATGTCAAGTATCTCATAATGTATCAAATCTGAAGCCAAAAATTAATTTCATTCATGTTTTGACAATAAAAGAGGACATTTTGGGCCCATTTGGAACATTACATCTCTGAACAGAAATTATATAACCCAAATAGGGCTGTTAAAATGGTCGAAAAAAGATGTAAATCAGCCCAAATCAGTACCAAATGTTGGTCTATAATCCTGAAATTTGGTGAGAATATAGTCTGTAACTAGCTAAATCTGACTGCACAGGTTTTAGAATTACATCTGATATAGCAGTGACTACTGGTGTGGTATTTGGACCCCAGCAGGCCTGTAATACGCCTGCTGGGGGGTGCATTAAGATATGCTCATATCTTGCCCAATAAGGCAGATGTAAGGCTATAAACCATATTTTTTGCGAGTGTGGGTGCCACTAAGAGAAAGTTAAGTAGTGTATTCCTTAAGAAATACACAAGAAGCTCAAAATACATGTCTTGGGAGTGCATGTAGCGAGGGTACCACTAAATGGCAAATCAGTCCAAACCACCCCTTAAAGTTGTTGTATCTGGCTCAGATTTTCGCAGTAAACTCAGTTTATATCAGAGAATAAAATTGCATTGGTCTGAACCACTCGAGAGCCATATTAGGAATTTCAGTTTCCGGGGTGTGGGGCTGGTCTGGCCCCCCCTCATGGGGGGTTATGTCAAGTATCTCATAATGTATCAAATCTGAAGCCAAAAATTAATTTCATTCATGTTTTGACAATAAAAGAGGACATTTTGGGCCCATTTGGAACATTACATCTCTGAACAGAAATTATATAACCCAAATAGGGCTGTTAAAATGGTCGAAAAAAGATGTAAATCAGCCCAAATCAGTACCAAATGTTGGTCTATAATCCTGAAATTTGGTGAGAATATAGTCTGTAACTAGCTAAATCTGACTGCACAGGTTTTAGAATTACATCTGATATAGCAGTGACTACTGGTGTGGTATTTGGACCCCAGCAGGCCTGTAATACGCCTGCTGGGGGGTGCATTAAGATATGCTCATATCTTGCCCAATAAGGCAGATGTAAGGCTATAAACCATATTTTTTGCGAGTGTGGGTGCCACTAAGAGAAAGTTAAGTAGTGTATTCCTTAAGAAATACACAAGAAGCTCAAAATACATGTCTTGGGAGTGCATGTAGCGAGGGTACCACTAAATGGCAAATCAGTCCAAACCACCCCTTAAAGTTGTTGTATCTGGCTCAGATTTTCGCAGTAAACTCAGTTTATATCAGAGAATAAAATTGCATTGGTCTGAACCACTCGAGAGCCATATTAGGAATTTCAGTTTCCGGGGTGTGGGGCTGGTCTGGCCCCCCCTCATGGGGGGTTATGTCAAGTATCTCATAATGTATCAAATCTGAAGCCAAAAATTAATTTCATTCATGTTTTGACAATAAAAGAGGACATTTTGGGCCCATTTGGAACATTACATCTCTGAACAGAAATTATATAACCCAAATAGGGCTGTTAAAATGGTCGAAAAAAGATGTAAATCAGCCCAAATCAGTACCAAATGTTGGTCTATAATCCTGAAATTTGGTGAGAATATAGTCTGTAACTAGCTAAATCTGACTGCACAGGTTTTAGAATTACATCTGATATAGCAGTGACTACTGGGGTGGTATTTGGACCCCAGCAGGCCTGTAATACGCCTGCTGGGGGGTGAATTAAGATATGCTCATATCTTGCCCAATAAGGCAGATGTAAGGCTATAAACCATATTTTTTTGCGAGTGTGGGTGCCACTAAGAGAAAGTTAAGTAGTGTATTCCTTAAGAAATACACAAGAAGCTCAAAATACATGTCTTGGGAGTGCATGTAGCGAGGGTACCACTAAATGGCAAATCAGTCCAAACCACCCCTTAAAGTTGTTGTATCTGGCTCAGATTTTCGCAGTAAACTCAGTTTATATCAGAGAATAAAATTGCATTGGTCTGAACCACTCGAGAGCCATATTAGGAATTTCAGTTTCCGGGGTGTGGGGCTGGTCTGGCCCCCCCTCATGGGGGGTTATGTCAAGTATCTCATAATGTATCAAATCTGAAGCCAAAAATTAATTTCATTCATGTTTTGACAATAAAAGAGGACATTTTGGGCCCATTTGGAACATTACATCTCTGAACAGAAATTATATAACCCAAATAGGGCTGTTAAAATGGTCGAAAAAAGATGTAAATCAGCCCAAATCAGTACCAAATGTTGGTCTATAATCCTGAAATTTGGTGAGAATATAGTCTGTAACTAGCTAAATCTGACTGCACAGGTTTTAGAATTACATCTGATATAGCAGTGACTACTGGGGTGGTATTTGGACCCCAGCAGGCCTGTAATACGCCTGCTGGGGGGTGAATTAAGATATGCTCATATCTTGCCCAATAAGGCAGATGTAAGGCTATAAACCATATTTTTTGCGAGTGTGGGTGCCACTAAGAGAGAATTAAGTAGTGTATTCCTTAAGAAATACACAAGAAGCTCAAAATACATGTCTTGGGAGTGCATGTAGCGAGGGTACCACTAAATGGCAAATCAGTCCAAACCACCCCTTAAAGTTGTTGTATCTGGCTCAGATTTTCACAGGAAACTCAGTTTATATCAGAGAATAAAATTGCATTGGTCTGAACCACTCAAGAGCCATATTAGGAATTTCAGTTTCCGGGGTGTGGGGCTGGTCTGGCCCCCCCCCTCATGGGGGGTTATGTCAAATATCTCATAATGTATCAAATCTGAAGCCAAAAATTAATTTCATTCATGTTTTGACAATAAAAGAGGACATTTTGGGCCCATTTGGAACATTACATCTCTGAACAGAAATTATATAACCCAAATAGGGCTGTTAAAATGGTCGAAAAAAGATGTAAATCAGCCCAAATCAGTACCAAATGTTGGTCTATAATCCTGAAATTTGGTGAGAATATAGTCTGTAACTAGCTAAATCTGACTGCACAGGTTTTAGAATTACATCTGATATAGCAGTGACTACTGGTGTGGTATTTGGACCCCAGCAGGCCTGTAATACGCCTGCTGGGGGGTGCATTAAGATATGCTCATATCTTGCCCAATAAGGCAGATGTAAGGCTATAAACCATATTTTTTGCGAGTGTGGGTGCCACTAAGAGAAAGTTAAGTAGTGTATTCCTTAAGAAATACACAAGAAGCTCAAAATACATGTCTTGGGAGTGCATGTAGCGAGGGTACCACTAAATGGCAAATCAGTCCAAACCACCCCTTAAAGTTGTTGTATCTGGCTCAGATTTTCGCAGTAAACTCAGTTTATATCAGAGAATAAAATTGCATTGGTCTGAACCACTCGAGAGCCATATTAGGAATTTCAGTTTCCGGGGTGTGGGGCTGGTCTGGCCCCCCCTCATGGGGGGTTATGTCAAGTATCTCATAATGTATCAAATCTGAAGCCAAAAATTAATTTCATTCATGTTTTGACAATAAAAGAGGACATTTTGGGCCCATTTGGAACATTACATCTCTGAACAGAAATTATATAACCCAAATAGGGCTGTTAAAATGGTCGAAAAAAGATGTAAATCAGCCCAAATCAGTACCAAATGTTGGTCTATAATCCTGAAATTTGGTGAGAATATAGTCTGTAACTAGCTAAATCTGACTGCACAGGTTTTAGAATTACATCTGATATAGCAGTGACTACTGGTGTGGTATTTGGACCCCAGCAGGCCTGTAATACGCCTGCTGGGGGGTGCATTAAGATATGCTCATATCTTGCCCAATAAGGCAGATGTAAGGCTATAAACCATATTTTTTGCGAGTGTGGGTGCCACTAAGAGAAAGTTAAGTAGTGTATTCCTTAAGAAATACACAAGAAGCTCAAAATACATGTCTTGGGAGTGCATGTAGCGAGGGTACCACTAAATGGCAAATCAGTCCAAACCACCCCTTAAAGTTGTTGTATCTGGCTCAGATTTTCGCAGTAAACTCAGTTTATATCAGAGAATAAAATTGCATTGGTCTGAACCACTCGAGAGCCATATTAGGAATTTCAGTTTCCGGGGTGTGGGGCTGGTCTGGCCCCCCCTCATGGGGGGTTATGTCAAGTATCTCATAATGTATCAAATCTGAAGCCAAAAATTAATTTCATTCATGTTTTGACAATAAAAGAGGACATTTTGGGCCCATTTGGAACATTACATCTCTGAACAGAAATTATATAACCCAAATAGGGCTGTTAAAATGGTCGAAAAAAGATGTAAATCAGCCCAAATCAGTACCAAATGTTGGTCTATAATCCTGAAATTTGGTGAGAATATAGTCTGTAACTAGCTAAATCTGACTGCACAGGTTTTAGAATTACATCTGATATAGCAGTGACTACTGGTGTGGTATTTGGACCCCAGCAGGCCTGTAATACGCCTGCTGGGGGGTGCATTAAGATATGCTCATATCTTGCCCAATAAGGCAGATGTAAGGCTATAAACCATATTTTTTGCGAGTGTGGGTGCCACTAAGAGAAAGTTAAGTAGTGTATTCCTTAAGAAATACACAAGAAGCTCAAAATACATGTCTTGGGAGTGCATGTAGCGAGGGTACCACTAAATGGCAAATCAGTCCAAACCACCCCTTAAAGTTGTTGTATCTGGCTCAGATTTTCGCAGTAAACTCAGTTTATATCAGAGAATAAAATTGCATTGGTCTGAACCACTCGAGAGCCATATTAGGAATTTCAGTTTCCGGGGTGTGGGGCTGGTCTGGCCCCCCCTCATGGGGGGTTATGTCAAGTATCTCATAATGTATCAAATCTGAAGCCAAAAATTAATTTCATTCATGTTTTGACAATAAAAGAGGACATTTTGGGCCCATTTGGAACATTACATCTCTGAACAGAAATTATATAACCCAAATAGGGCTGTTAAAATGGTCGAAAAAAGATGTAAATCAGCCCAAATCAGTACCAAATGTTGGTCTATAATCCTGAAATTTGGTGAGAATATAGTCTGTAACTAGCTAAATCTGACTGCACAGGTTTTAGAATTACATCTGATATAGCAGTGACTACTGGGGTGGTATTTGGACCCCAGCAGGCCTGTAATACGCCTGCTGGGGGGTGAATTAAGATATGCTCATATCTTGCCCAATAAGGCAGATGTAAGGCTATAAACCATATTTTTTTGCGAGTGTGGGTGCCACTAAGAGAAAGTTAAGTAGTGTATTCCTTAAGAAATACACAAGAAGCTCAAAATACATGTCTTGGGAGTGCATGTAGCGAGGGTACCACTAAATGGCAAATCAGTCCAAACCACCCCTTAAAGTTGTTGTATCTGGCTCAGATTTTCGCAGTAAACTCAGTTTATATCAGAGAATAAAATTGCATTGGTCTGAACCACTCGAGAGCCATATTAGGAATTTCAGTTTCCGGGGTGTGGGGCTGGTCTGGCCCCCCCTCATGGGGGGTTATGTCAAGTATCTCATAATGTATCAAATCTGAAGCCAAAAATTAATTTCATTCATGTTTTGACAATAAAAGAGGACATTTTGGGCCCATTTGGAACATTACATCTCTGAACAGAAATTATATAACCCAAATAGGGCTGTTAAAATGGTCGAAAAAAGATGTAAATCAGCCCAAATCAGTACCAAATGTTGGTCTATAATCCTGAAATTTGGTGAGAATATAGTCTGTAACTAGCTAAATCTGACTGCACAGGTTTTAGAATTACATCTGATATAGCAGTGACTACTGGGGTGGTATTTGGACCCCAGCAGGCCTGTAATACGCCTGCTGGGGGGTGAATTAAGATATGCTCATATCTTGCCCAATAAGGCAGATGTAAGGCTATAAACCATATTTTTTGCGAGTGTGGGTGCCACTAAGAGAGAATTAAGTAGTGTATTCCTTAAGAAATACACAAGAAGCTCAAAATACATGTCTTGGGAGTGCATGTAGCGAGGGTACCACTAAATGGCAAATCAGTCCAAACCACCCCTTAAAGTTGTTGTATCTGGCTCAGATTTTCACAGGAAACTCAGTTTATATCAGAGAATAAAATTGCATTGGTCTGAACCACTCAAGAGCCATATTAGGAATTTCAGTTTCCGGGGTGTGGGGCTGGTCTGGCCCCCCCCCTCATGGGGGGTTATGTCAAATATCTCATAATGTATCAAATCTGAAGCCAAAAATTAATTTCATTCATGTTTTGACAATAAAAGAGGACATTTTGGGCCCATTTGGAACATTACATCTCTGAACAGAAATTATATAACCCAAATAGGGCTGTTAAAATGGTCGAAAAAAGATGTAAATCAGCCCAAATCAGTACCAAATGTTGGTCTATAATCCTGAAATTTGGTGAGAATATAGTCTGTAACTAGCTAAATCTGACTGCACAGGTTTTAGAATTACATCTGATATAGCAGTGACTACTGGTGTGGTATTTGGACCCCAGCAGGCCTGTAATACGCCTGCTGGGGGGTGCATTAAGATATGCTCATATCTTGCCCAATAAGGCAGATGTAAGGCTATAAACCATATTTTTTGCGAGTGTGGGTGCCACTAAGAGAAAGTTAAGTAGTGTATTCCTTAAGAAATACACAAGAAGCTCAAAATACATGTCTTGGGAGTGCATGTAGCGAGGGTACCACTAAATGGCAAATCAGTCCAAACCACCCCTTAAAGTTGTTGTATCTGGCTCAGATTTTCGCAGTAAACTCAGTTTATATCAGAGAATAAAATTGCATTGGTCTGAACCACTCGAGAGCCATATTAGGAATTTCAGTTTCCGGGGTGTGGGGCTGGTCTGGCCCCCCCTCATGGGGGGTTATGTCAAGTATCTCATAATGTATCAAATCTGAAGCCAAAAATTAATTTCATTCATGTTTTGACAATAAAAGAGGACATTTTGGGCCCATTTGGAACATTACATCTCTGAACAGAAATTATATAACCCAAATAGGGCTGTTAAAATGGTCGAAAAAAGATGTAAATCAGCCCAAATCAGTACCAAATGTTGGTCTATAATCCTGAAATTTGGTGAGAATATAGTCTGTAACTAGCTAAATCTGACTGCACAGGTTTTAGAATTACATCTGATATAGCAGTGACTACTGGTGTGGTATTTGGACCCCAGCAGGCCTGTAATACGCCTGCTGGGGGGTGCATTAAGATATGCTCATATCTTGCCCAATAAGGCAGATGTAAGGCTATAAACCATATTTTTTGCGAGTGTGGGTGCCACTAAGAGAAAGTTAAGTAGTGTATTCCTTAAGAAATACACAAGAAGCTCAAAATACATGTCTTGGGAGTGCATGTAGCGAGGGTACCACTAAATGGCAAATCAGTCCAAACCACCCCTTAAAGTTGTTGTATCTGGCTCAGATTTTCGCAGTAAACTCAGTTTATATCAGAGAATAAAATTGCATTGGTCTGAACCACTCGAGAGCCATATTAGGAATTTCAGTTTCCGGGGTGTGGGGCTGGTCTGGCCCCCCCTCATGGGGGGTTATGTCAAGTATCTCATAATGTATCAAATCTGAAGCCAAAAATTAATTTCATTCATGTTTTGACAATAAAAGAGGACATTTTGGGCCCATTTGGAACATTACATCTCTGAACAGAAATTATATAACCCAAATAGGGCTGTTAAAATGGTCGAAAAAAGATGTAAATCAGCCCAAATCAGTACCAAATGTTGGTCTATAATCCTGAAATTTGGTGAGAATATAGTCTGTAACTAGCTAAATCTGACTGCACAGGTTTTAGAATTACATCTGATATAGCAGTGACTACTGGTGTGGTATTTGGACCCCAGCAGGCCTGTAATACGCCTGCTGGGGGGTGCATTAAGATATGCTCATATCTTGCCCAATAAGGCAGATGTAAGGCTATAAACCATATTTTTTGCGAGTGTGGGTGCCACTAAGAGAAAGTTAAGTAGTGTATTCCTTAAGAAATACACAAGAAGCTCAAAATACATGTCTTGGGAGTGCATGTAGCGAGGGTACCACTAAATGGCAAATCAGTCCAAACCACCCCTTAAAGTTGTTGTATCTGGCTCAGATTTTCGCAGTAAACTCAGTTTATATCAGAGAATAAAATTGCATTGGTCTGAACCACTCGAGAGCCATATTAGGAATTTCAGTTTCCGGGGTGTGGGGCTGGTCTGGCCCCCCCTCATGGGGGGTTATGTCAAGTATCTCATAATGTATCAAATCTGAAGCCAAAAATTAATTTCATTCATGTTTTGACAATAAAAGAGGACATTTTGGGCCCATTTGGAACATTACATCTCTGAACAGAAATTATATAACCCAAATAGGGCTGTTAAAATGGTCGAAAAAAGATGTAAATCAGCCCAAATCAGTACCAAATGTTGGTCTATAATCCTGAAATTTGGTGAGAATATAGTCTGTAACTAGCTAAATCTGACTGCACAGGTTTTAGAATTACATCTGATATAGCAGTGACTACTGGTGTGGTATTTGGACCCCAGCAGGCCTGTAATACGCCTGCTGGGGGGTGCATTAAGATATGCTCATATCTTGCCCAATAAGGCAGATGTAAGGCTATAAACCATATTTTTTGCGAGTGTGGGTGCCACTAAGAGAAAGTTAAGTAGTGTATTCCTTAAGAAATACACAAGAAGCTCAAAATACATGTCTTGGGAGTGCATGTAGCGAGGGTACCACTAAATGGCAAATCAGTCCAAACCACCCCTTAAAGTTGTTGTATCTGGCTCAGATTTTCGCAGTAAACTCAGTTTATATCAGAGAATAAAATTGCATTGGTCTGAACCACTCGAGAGCCATATTAGGAATTTCAGTTTCCGGGGTGTGGGGCTGGTCTGGCCCCCCCTCATGGGGGGTTATGTCAAGTATCTCATAATGTATCAAATCTGAAGCCAAAAATTAATTTCATTCATGTTTTGACAATAAAAGAGGACATTTTGGGCCCATTTGGAACATTACATCTCTGAACAGAAATTATATAACCCAAATAGGGCTGTTAAAATGGTCGAAAAAAGATGTAAATCAGCCCAAATCAGTACCAAATGTTGGTCTATAATCCTGAAATTTGGTGAGAATATAGTCTGTAACTAGCTAAATCTGACTGCACAGGTTTTAGAATTACATCTGATATAGCAGTGACTACTGGTGTGGTATTTGGACCCCAGCAGGCCTGTAATACGCCTGCTGGGGGGTGCATTAAGATATGCTCATATCTTGCCCAATAAGGCAGATGTAAGGCTATAAACCATATTTTTTGCGAGTGTGGGTGCCACTAAGAGAAAGTTAAGTAGTGTATTCCTTAAGAAATACACAAGAAGCTCAAAATACATGTCTTGGGAGTGCATGTAGCGAGGGTACCACTAAATGGCAAATCAGTCCAAACCACCCCTTAAAGTTGTTGTATCTGGCTCAGATTTTCGCAGTAAACTCAGTTTATATCAGAGAATAAAATTGCATTGGTCTGAACCACTCGAGAGCCATATTAGGAATTTCAGTTTCCGGGGTGTGGGGCTGGTCTGGCCCCCCCTCATGGGGGGTTATGTCAAGTATCTCATAATGTATCAAATCTGAAGCCAAAAATTAATTTCATTCATGTTTTGACAATAAAAGAGGACATTTTGGGCCCATTTGGAACATTACATCTCTGAACAGAAATTATATAACCCAAATAGGGCTGTTAAAATGGTCGAAAAAAGATGTAAATCAGCCCAAATCAGTACCAAATGTTGGTCTATAATCCTGAAATTTGGTGAGAATATAGTCTGTAACTAGCTAAATCTGACTGCACAGGTTTTAGAATTACATCTGATATAGCAGTGACTACTGGTGTGGTATTTGGACCCCAGCAGGCCTGTAATACGCCTGCTGGGGGGTGCATTAAGATATGCTCATATCTTGCCCAATAAGGCAGATGTAAGGCTATAAACCATATTTTTTGCGAGTGTGGGTGCCACTAAGAGAAAGTTAAGTAGTGTATTCCTTAAGAAATACACAAGAAGCTCAAAATACATGTCTTGGGAGTGCATGTAGCGAGGGTACCACTAAATGGCAAATCAGTCCAAACCACCCCTTAAAGTTGTTGTATCTGGCTCAGATTTTCGCAGTAAACTCAGTTTATATCAGAGAATAAAATTGCATTGGTCTGAACCACTCGAGAGCCATATTAGGAATTTCAGTTTCCGGGGTGTGGGGCTGGTCTGGCCCCCCCTCATGGGGGGTTATGTCAAGTATCTCATAATGTATCAAATCTGAAGCCAAAAATTAATTTCATTCATGTTTTGACAATAAAAGAGGACATTTTGGGCCCATTTGGAACATTACATCTCTGAACAGAAATTATATAACCCAAATAGGGCTGTTAAAATGGTCGAAAAAAGATGTAAATCAGCCCAAATCAGTACCAAATGTTGGTCTATAATCCTGAAATTTGGTGAGAATATAGTCTGTAACTAGCTAAATCTGACTGCACAGGTTTTAGAATTACATCTGATATAGCAGTGACTACTGGTGTGGTATTTGGACCCCAGCAGGCCTGTAATACGCCTGCTGGGGGGTGCATTAAGATATGCTCATATCTTGCCCAATAAGGCAGATGTAAGGCTATAAACCATATTTTTTGCGAGTGTGGGTGCCACTAAGAGAAAGTTAAGTAGTGTATTCCTTAAGAAATACACAAGAAGCTCAAAATACATGTCTTGGGAGTGCATGTAGCGAGGGTACCACTAAATGGCAAATCAGTCCAAACCACCCCTTAAAGTTGTTGTATCTGGCTCAGATTTTCGCAGTAAACTCAGTTTATATCAGAGAATAAAATTGCATTGGTCTGAACCACTCGAGAGCCATATTAGGAATTTCAGTTTCCGGGGTGTGGGGCTGGTCTGGCCCCCCCTCATGGGGGGTTATGTCAAGTATCTCATAATGTATCAAATCTGAAGCCAAAAATTAATTTCATTCATGTTTTGACAATAAAAGAGGACATTTTGGGCCCATTTGGAACATTACATCTCTGAACAGAAATTATATAACCCAAATAGGGCTGTTAAAATGGTCGAAAAAAGATGTAAATCAGCCCAAATCAGTACCAAATGTTGGTCTATAATCCTGAAATTTGGTGAGAATATAGTCTGTAACTAGCTAAATCTGACTGCACAGGTTTTAGAATTACATCTGATATAGCAGTGACTACTGGTGTGGTATTTGGACCCCAGCAGGCCTGTAATACGCCTGCTGGGGGGTGCATTAAGATATGCTCATATCTTGCCCAATAAGGCAGATGTAAGGCTATAAACCATATTTTTTGCGAGTGTGGGTGCCACTAAGAGAAAGTTAAGTAGTGTATTCCTTAAGAAATACACAAGAAGCTCAAAATACATGTCTTGGGAGTGCATGTAGCGAGGGTACCACTAAATGGCAAATCAGTCCAAACCACCCCTTAAAGTTGTTGTATCTGGCTCAGATTTTCGCAGTAAACTCAGTTTATATCAGAGAATAAAATTGCATTGGTCTGAACCACTCGAGAGCCATATTAGGAATTTCAGTTTCCGGGGTGTGGGGCTGGTCTGGCCCCCCCTCATGGGGGGTTATGTCAAGTATCTCATAATGTATCAAATCTGAAGCCAAAAATTAATTTCATTCATGTTTTGACAATAAAAGAGGACATTTTGGGCCCATTTGGAACATTACATCTCTGAACAGAAATTATATAACCCAAATAGGGCTGTTAAAATGGTCGAAAAAAGATGTAAATCAGCCCAAATCAGTACCAAATGTTGGTCTATAATCCTGAAATTTGGTGAGAATATAGTCTGTAACTAGCTAAATCTGACTGCACAGGTTTTAGAATTACATCTGATATAGCAGTGACTACTGGTGTGGTATTTGGACCCCAGCAGGCCTGTAATACGCCTGCTGGGGGGTGCATTAAGATATGCTCATATCTTGCCCAATAAGGCAGATGTAAGGCTATAAACCATATTTTTTGCGAGTGTGGGTGCCACTAAGAGAAAGTTAAGTAGTGTATTCCTTAAGAAATACACAAGAAGCTCAAAATACATGTCTTGGGAGTGCATGTAGCGAGGGTACCACTAAATGGCAAATCAGTCCAAACCACCCCTTAAAGTTGTTGTATCTGGCTCAGATTTTCGCAGTAAACTCAGTTTATATCAGAGAATAAAATTGCATTGGTCTGAACCACTCGAGAGCCATATTAGGAATTTCAGTTTCCGGGGTGTGGGGCTGGTCTGGCCCCCCCTCATGGGGGGTTATGTCAAGTATCTCATAATGTATCAAATCTGAAGCCAAAAATTAATTTCATTCATGTTTTGACAATAAAAGAGGACATTTTGGGCCCATTTGGAACATTACATCTCTGAACAGAAATTATATAACCCAAATAGGGCTGTTAAAATGGTCGAAAAAAGATGTAAATCAGCCCAAATCAGTACCAAATGTTGGTCTATAATCCTGAAATTTGGTGAGAATATAGTCTGTAACTAGCTAAATCTGACTGCACAGGTTTTAGAATTACATCTGATATAGCAGTGACTACTGGTGTGGTATTTGGACCCCAGCAGGCCTGTAATACGCCTGCTGGGGGGTGCATTAAGATATGCTCATATCTTGCCCAATAAGGCAGATGTAAGGCTATAAACCATATTTTTTGCGAGTGTGGGTGCCACTAAGAGAAAGTTAAGTAGTGTATTCCTTAAGAAATACACAAGAAGCTCAAAATACATGTCTTGGGAGTGCATGTAGCGAGGGTACCACTAAATGGCAAATCAGTCCAAACCACCCCTTAAAGTTGTTGTATCTGGCTCAGATTTTCGCAGTAAACTCAGTTTATATCAGAGAATAAAATTGCATTGGTCTGAACCACTCGAGAGCCATATTAGGAATTTCAGTTTCCGGGGTGTGGGGCTGGTCTGGCCCCCCCTCATGGGGGGTTATGTCAAGTATCTCATAATGTATCAAATCTGAAGCCAAAAATTAATTTCATTCATGTTTTGACAATAAAAGAGGACATTTTGGGCCCATTTGGAACATTACATCTCTGAACAGAAATTATATAACCCAAATAGGGCTGTTAAAATGGTCGAAAAAAGATGTAAATCAGCCCAAATCAGTACCAAATGTTGGTCTATAATCCTGAAATTTGGTGAGAATATAGTCTGTAACTAGCTAAATCTGACTGCACAGGTTTTAGAATTACATCTGATATAGCAGTGACTACTGGTGTGGTATTTGGACCCCAGCAGGCCTGTAATACGCCTGCTGGGGGGTGCATTAAGATATGCTCATATCTTGCCCAATAAGGCAGATGTAAGGCTATAAACCATATTTTTTGCGAGTGTGGGTGCCACTAAGAGAAAGTTAAGTAGTGTATTCCTTAAGAAATACACAAGAAGCTCAAAATACATGTCTTGGGAGTGCATGTAGCGAGGGTACCACTAAATGGCAAATCAGTCCAAACCACCCCTTAAAGTTGTTGTATCTGGCTCAGATTTTCGCAGTAAACTCAGTTTATATCAGAGAATAAAATTGCATTGGTCTGAACCACTCGAGAGCCATATTAGGAATTTCAGTTTCCGGGGTGTGGGGCTGGTCTGGCCCCCCCTCATGGGGGGTTATGTCAAGTATCTCATAATGTATCAAATCTGAAGCCAAAAATTAATTTCATTCATGTTTTGACAATAAAAGAGGACATTTTGGGCCCATTTGGAACATTACATCTCTGAACAGAAATTATATAACCCAAATAGGGCTGTTAAAATGGTCGAAAAAAGATGTAAATCAGCCCAAATCAGTACCAAATGTTGGTCTATAATCCTGAAATTTGGTGAGAATATAGTCTGTAACTAGCTAAATCTGACTGCACAGGTTTTAGAATTACATCTGATATAGCAGTGACTACTGGTGTGGTATTTGGACCCCAGCAGGCCTGTAATACGCCTGCTGGGGGGTGCATTAAGATATGCTCATATCTTGCCCAATAAGGCAGATGTAAGGCTATAAACCATATTTTTTGCGAGTGTGGGTGCCACTAAGAGAAAGTTAAGTAGTGTATTCCTTAAGAAATACACAAGAAGCTCAAAATACATGTCTTGGGAGTGCATGTAGCGAGGGTACCACTAAATGGCAAATCAGTCCAAACCACCCCTTAAAGTTGTTGTATCTGGCTCAGATTTTCGCAGTAAACTCAGTTTATATCAGAGAATAAAATTGCATTGGTCTGAACCACTCGAGAGCCATATTAGGAATTTCAGTTTCCGGGGTGTGGGGCTGGTCTGGCCCCCCCTCATGGGGGGTTATGTCAAGTATCTCATAATGTATCAAATCTGAAGCCAAAAATTAATTTCATTCATGTTTTGACAATAAAAGAGGACATTTTGGGCCCATTTGGAACATTACATCTCTGAACAGAAATTATATAACCCAAATAGGGCTGTTAAAATGGTCGAAAAAAGATGTAAATCAGCCCAAATCAGTACCAAATGTTGGTCTATAATCCTGAAATTTGGTGAGAATATAGTCTGTAACTAGCTAAATCTGACTGCACAGGTTTTAGAATTACATCTGATATAGCAGTGACTACTGGGGTGGTATTTGGACCCCAGCAGGCCTGTAATACGCCTGCTGGGGGGTGAATTAAGATATGCTCATATCTTGCCCAATAAGGCAGATGTAAGGCTATAAACCATATTTTTTTGCGAGTGTGGGTGCCACTAAGAGAAAGTTAAGTAGTGTATTCCTTAAGAAATACACAAGAAGCTCAAAATACATGTCTTGGGAGTGCATGTAGCGAGGGTACCACTAAATGGCAAATCAGTCCAAACCACCCCTTAAAGTTGTTGTATCTGGCTCAGATTTTCGCAGTAAACTCAGTTTATATCAGAGAATAAAATTGCATTGGTCTGAACCACTCGAGAGCCATATTAGGAATTTCAGTTTCCGGGGTGTGGGGCTGGTCTGGCCCCCCCTCATGGGGGGTTATGTCAAGTATCTCATAATGTATCAAATCTGAAGCCAAAAATTAATTTCATTCATGTTTTGACAATAAAAGAGGACATTTTGGGCCCATTTGGAACATTACATCTCTGAACAGAAATTATATAACCCAAATAGGGCTGTTAAAATGGTCGAAAAAAGATGTAAATCAGCCCAAATCAGTACCAAATGTTGGTCTATAATCCTGAAATTTGGTGAGAATATAGTCTGTAACTAGCTAAATCTGACTGCACAGGTTTTAGAATTACATCTGATATAGCAGTGACTACTGGGGTGGTATTTGGACCCCAGCAGGCCTGTAATACGCCTGCTGGGGGGTGAATTAAGATATGCTCATATCTTGCCCAATAAGGCAGATGTAAGGCTATAAACCATATTTTTTGCGAGTGTGGGTGCCACTAAGAGAGAATTAAGTAGTGTATTCCTTAAGAAATACACAAGAAGCTCAAAATACATGTCTTGGGAGTGCATGTAGCGAGGGTACCACTAAATGGCAAATCAGTCCAAACCACCCCTTAAAGTTGTTGTATCTGGCTCAGATTTTCACAGGAAACTCAGTTTATATCAGAGAATAAAATTGCATTGGTCTGAACCACTCAAGAGCCATATTAGGAATTTCAGTTTCCGGGGTGTGGGGCTGGTCTGGCCCCCCCCCTCATGGGGGGTTATGTCAAATATCTCATAATGTATCAAATCTGAAGCCAAAAATTAATTTCATTCATGTTTTGACAATAAAAGAGGACATTTTGGGCCCATTTGGAACATTACATCTCTGAACAGAAATTATATAACCCAAATAGGGCTGTTAAAATGGTCGAAAAAAGATGTAAATCAGCCCAAATCAGTACCAAATGTTGGTCTATAATCCTGAAATTTGGTGAGAATATAGTCTGTAACTAGCTAAATCTGACTGCACAGGTTTTAGAATTACATCTGATATAGCAGTGACTACTGGTGTGGTATTTGGACCCCAGCAGGCCTGTAATACGCCTGCTGGGGGGTGCATTAAGATATGCTCATATCTTGCCCAATAAGGCAGATGTAAGGCTATAAACCATATTTTTTGCGAGTGTGGGTGCCACTAAGAGAAAGTTAAGTAGTGTATTCCTTAAGAAATACACAAGAAGCTCAAAATACATGTCTTGGGAGTGCATGTAGCGAGGGTACCACTAAATGGCAAATCAGTCCAAACCACCCCTTAAAGTTGTTGTATCTGGCTCAGATTTTCGCAGTAAACTCAGTTTATATCAGAGAATAAAATTGCATTGGTCTGAACCACTCGAGAGCCATATTAGGAATTTCAGTTTCCGGGGTGTGGGGCTGGTCTGGCCCCCCCTCATGGGGGGTTATGTCAAGTATCTCATAATGTATCAAATCTGAAGCCAAAAATTAATTTCATTCATGTTTTGACAATAAAAGAGGACATTTTGGGCCCATTTGGAACATTACATCTCTGAACAGAAATTATATAACCCAAATAGGGCTGTTAAAATGGTCGAAAAAAGATGTAAATCAGCCCAAATCAGTACCAAATGTTGGTCTATAATCCTGAAATTTGGTGAGAATATAGTCTGTAACTAGCTAAATCTGACTGCACAGGTTTTAGAATTACATCTGATATAGCAGTGACTACTGGTGTGGTATTTGGACCCCAGCAGGCCTGTAATACGCCTGCTGGGGGGTGCATTAAGATATGCTCATATCTTGCCCAATAAGGCAGATGTAAGGCTATAAACCATATTTTTTGCGAGTGTGGGTGCCACTAAGAGAAAGTTAAGTAGTGTATTCCTTAAGAAATACACAAGAAGCTCAAAATACATGTCTTGGGAGTGCATGTAGCGAGGGTACCACTAAATGGCAAATCAGTCCAAACCACCCCTTAAAGTTGTTGTATCTGGCTCAGATTTTCGCAGTAAACTCAGTTTATATCAGAGAATAAAATTGCATTGGTCTGAACCACTCGAGAGCCATATTAGGAATTTCAGTTTCCGGGGTGTGGGGCTGGTCTGGCCCCCCCTCATGGGGGGTTATGTCAAGTATCTCATAATGTATCAAATCTGAAGCCAAAAATTAATTTCATTCATGTTTTGACAATAAAAGAGGACATTTTGGGCCCATTTGGAACATTACATCTCTGAACAGAAATTATATAACCCAAATAGGGCTGTTAAAATGGTCGAAAAAAGATGTAAATCAGCCCAAATCAGTACCAAATGTTGGTCTATAATCCTGAAATTTGGTGAGAATATAGTCTGTAACTAGCTAAATCTGACTGCACAGGTTTTAGAATTACATCTGATATAGCAGTGACTACTGGTGTGGTATTTGGACCCCAGCAGGCCTGTAATACGCCTGCTGGGGGGTGCATTAAGATATGCTCATATCTTGCCCAATAAGGCAGATGTAAGGCTATAAACCATATTTTTTGCGAGTGTGGGTGCCACTAAGAGAAAGTTAAGTAGTGTATTCCTTAAGAAATACACAAGAAGCTCAAAATACATGTCTTGGGAGTGCATGTAGCGAGGGTACCACTAAATGGCAAATCAGTCCAAACCACCCCTTAAAGTTGTTGTATCTGGCTCAGATTTTCGCAGTAAACTCAGTTTATATCAGAGAATAAAATTGCATTGGTCTGAACCACTCGAGAGCCATATTAGGAATTTCAGTTTCCGGGGTGTGGGGCTGGTCTGGCCCCCCCTCATGGGGGGTTATGTCAAGTATCTCATAATGTATCAAATCTGAAGCCAAAAATTAATTTCATTCATGTTTTGACAATAAAAGAGGACATTTTGGGCCCATTTGGAACATTACATCTCTGAACAGAAATTATATAACCCAAATAGGGCTGTTAAAATGGTCGAAAAAAGATGTAAATCAGCCCAAATCAGTACCAAATGTTGGTCTATAATCCTGAAATTTGGTGAGAATATAGTCTGTAACTAGCTAAATCTGACTGCACAGGTTTTAGAATTACATCTGATATAGCAGTGACTACTGGTGTGGTATTTGGACCCCAGCAGGCCTGTAATACGCCTGCTGGGGGGTGCATTAAGATATGCTCATATCTTGCCCAATAAGGCAGATGTAAGGCTATAAACCATATTTTTTGCGAGTGTGGGTGCCACTAAGAGAAAGTTAAGTAGTGTATTCCTTAAGAAATACACAAGAAGCTCAAAATACATGTCTTGGGAGTGCATGTAGCGAGGGTACCACTAAATGGCAAATCAGTCCAAACCACCCCTTAAAGTTGTTGTATCTGGCTCAGATTTTCGCAGTAAACTCAGTTTATATCAGAGAATAAAATTGCATTGGTCTGAACCACTCGAGAGCCATATTAGGAATTTCAGTTTCCGGGGTGTGGGGCTGGTCTGGCCCCCCCTCATGGGGGGTTATGTCAAGTATCTCATAATGTATCAAATCTGAAGCCAAAAATTAATTTCATTCATGTTTTGACAATAAAAGAGGACATTTTGGGCCCATTTGGAACATTACATCTCTGAACAGAAATTATATAACCCAAATAGGGCTGTTAAAATGGTCGAAAAAAGATGTAAATCAGCCCAAATCAGTACCAAATGTTGGTCTATAATCCTGAAATTTGGTGAGAATATAGTCTGTAACTAGCTAAATCTGACTGCACAGGTTTTAGAATTACATCTGATATAGCAGTGACTACTGGTGTGGTATTTGGACCCCAGCAGGCCTGTAATACGCCTGCTGGGGGGTGCATTAAGATATGCTCATATCTTGCCCAATAAGGCAGATGTAAGGCTATAAACCATATTTTTTGCGAGTGTGGGTGCCACTAAGAGAAAGTTAAGTAGTGTATTCCTTAAGAAATACACAAGAAGCTCAAAATACATGTCTTGGGAGTGCATGTAGCGAGGGTACCACTAAATGGCAAATCAGTCCAAACCACCCCTTAAAGTTGTTGTATCTGGCTCAGATTTTCGCAGTAAACTCAGTTTATATCAGAGAATAAAATTGCATTGGTCTGAACCACTCGAGAGCCATATTAGGAATTTCAGTTTCCGGGGTGTGGGGCTGGTCTGGCCCCCCCTCATGGGGGGTTATGTCAAGTATCTCATAATGTATCAAATCTGAAGCCAAAAATTAATTTCATTCATGTTTTGACAATAAAAGAGGACATTTTGGGCCCATTTGGAACATTACATCTCTGAACAGAAATTATATAACCCAAATAGGGCTGTTAAAATGGTCGAAAAAAGATGTAAATCAGCCCAAATCAGTACCAAATGTTGGTCTATAATCCTGAAATTTGGTGAGAATATAGTCTGTAACTAGCTAAATCTGACTGCACAGGTTTTAGAATTACATCTGATATAGCAGTGACTACTGGTGTGGTATTTGGACCCCAGCAGGCCTGTAATACGCCTGCTGGGGGGTGCATTAAGATATGCTCATATCTTGCCCAATAAGGCAGATGTAAGGCTATAAACCATATTTTTTGCGAGTGTGGGTGCCACTAAGAGAAAGTTAAGTAGTGTATTCCTTAAGAAATACACAAGAAGCTCAAAATACATGTCTTGGGAGTGCATGTAGCGAGGGTACCACTAAATGGCAAATCAGTCCAAACCACCCCTTAAAGTTGTTGTATCTGGCTCAGATTTTCGCAGTAAACTCAGTTTATATCAGAGAATAAAATTGCATTGGTCTGAACCACTCGAGAGCCATATTAGGAATTTCAGTTTCCGGGGTGTGGGGCTGGTCTGGCCCCCCCTCATGGGGGGTTATGTCAAGTATCTCATAATGTATCAAATCTGAAGCCAAAAATTAATTTCATTCATGTTTTGACAATAAAAGAGGACATTTTGGGCCCATTTGGAACATTACATCTCTGAACAGAAATTATATAACCCAAATAGGGCTGTTAAAATGGTCGAAAAAAGATGTAAATCAGCCCAAATCAGTACCAAATGTTGGTCTATAATCCTGAAATTTGGTGAGAATATAGTCTGTAACTAGCTAAATCTGACTGCACAGGTTTTAGAATTACATCTGATATAGCAGTGACTACTGGTGTGGTATTTGGACCCCAGCAGGCCTGTAATACGCCTGCTGGGGGGTGCATTAAGATATGCTCATATCTTGCCCAATAAGGCAGATGTAAGGCTATAAACCATATTTTTTGCGAGTGTGGGTGCCACTAAGAGAAAGTTAAGTAGTGTATTCCTTAAGAAATACACAAGAAGCTCAAAATACATGTCTTGGGAGTGCATGTAGCGAGGGTACCACTAAATGGCAAATCAGTCCAAACCACCCCTTAAAGTTGTTGTATCTGGCTCAGATTTTCGCAGTAAACTCAGTTTATATCAGAGAATAAAATTGCATTGGTCTGAACCACTCGAGAGCCATATTAGGAATTTCAGTTTCCGGGGTGTGGGGCTGGTCTGGCCCCCCCTCATGGGGGGTTATGTCAAGTATCTCATAATGTATCAAATCTGAAGCCAAAAATTAATTTCATTCATGTTTTGACAATAAAAGAGGACATTTTGGGCCCATTTGGAACATTACATCTCTGAACAGAAATTATATAACCCAAATAGGGCTGTTAAAATGGTCGAAAAAAGATGTAAATCAGCCCAAATCAGTACCAAATGTTGGTCTATAATCCTGAAATTTGGTGAGAATATAGTCTGTAACTAGCTAAATCTGACTGCACAGGTTTTAGAATTACATCTGATATAGCAGTGACTACTGGTGTGGTATTTGGACCCCAGCAGGCCTGTAATACGCCTGCTGGGGGGTGCATTAAGATATGCTCATATCTTGCCCAATAAGGCAGATGTAAGGCTATAAACCATATTTTTTGCGAGTGTGGGTGCCACTAAGAGAAAGTTAAGTAGTGTATTCCTTAAGAAATACACAAGAAGCTCAAAATACATGTCTTGGGAGTGCATGTAGCGAGGGTACCACTAAATGGCAAATCAGTCCAAACCACCCCTTAAAGTTGTTGTATCTGGCTCAGATTTTCGCAGTAAACTCAGTTTATATCAGAGAATAAAATTGCATTGGTCTGAACCACTCGAGAGCCATATTAGGAATTTCAGTTTCCGGGGTGTGGGGCTGGTCTGGCCCCCCCTCATGGGGGGTTATGTCAAGTATCTCATAATGTATCAAATCTGAAGCCAAAAATTAATTTCATTCATGTTTTGACAATAAAAGAGGACATTTTGGGCCCATTTGGAACATTACATCTCTGAACAGAAATTATATAACCCAAATAGGGCTGTTAAAATGGTCGAAAAAAGATGTAAATCAGCCCAAATCAGTACCAAATGTTGGTCTATAATCCTGAAATTTGGTGAGAATATAGTCTGTAACTAGCTAAATCTGACTGCACAGGTTTTAGAATTACATCTGATATAGCAGTGACTACTGGTGTGGTATTTGGACCCCAGCAGGCCTGTAATACGCCTGCTGGGGGGTGCATTAAGATATGCTCATATCTTGCCCAATAAGGCAGATGTAAGGCTATAAACCATATTTTTTGCGAGTGTGGGTGCCACTAAGAGAAAGTTAAGTAGTGTATTCCTTAAGAAATACACAAGAAGCTCAAAATACATGTCTTGGGAGTGCATGTAGCGAGGGTACCACTAAATGGCAAATCAGTCCAAACCACCCCTTAAAGTTGTTGTATCTGGCTCAGATTTTCGCAGTAAACTCAGTTTATATCAGAGAATAAAATTGCATTGGTCTGAACCACTCGAGAGCCATATTAGGAATTTCAGTTTCCGGGGTGTGGGGCTGGTCTGGCCCCCCCTCATGGGGGGTTATGTCAAGTATCTCATAATGTATCAAATCTGAAGCCAAAAATTAATTTCATTCATGTTTTGACAATAAAAGAGGACATTTTGGGCCCATTTGGAACATTACATCTCTGAACAGAAATTATATAACCCAAATAGGGCTGTTAAAATGGTCGAAAAAAGATGTAAATCAGCCCAAATCAGTACCAAATGTTGGTCTATAATCCTGAAATTTGGTGAGAATATAGTCTGTAACTAGCTAAATCTGACTGCACAGGTTTTAGAATTACATCTGATATAGCAGTGACTACTGGTGTGGTATTTGGACCCCAGCAGGCCTGTAATACGCCTGCTGGGGGGTGCATTAAGATATGCTCATATCTTGCCCAATAAGGCAGATGTAAGGCTATAAACCATATTTTTTGCGAGTGTGGGTGCCACTAAGAGAAAGTTAAGTAGTGTATTCCTTAAGAAATACACAAGAAGCTCAAAATACATGTCTTGGGAGTGCATGTAGCGAGGGTACCACTAAATGGCAAATCAGTCCAAACCACCCCTTAAAGTTGTTGTATCTGGCTCAGATTTTCGCAGTAAACTCAGTTTATATCAGAGAATAAAATTGCATTGGTCTGAACCACTCGAGAGCCATATTAGGAATTTCAGTTTCCGGGGTGTGGGGCTGGTCTGGCCCCCCCTCATGGGGGGTTATGTCAAGTATCTCATAATGTATCAAATCTGAAGCCAAAAATTAATTTCATTCATGTTTTGACAATAAAAGAGGACATTTTGGGCCCATTTGGAACATTACATCTCTGAACAGAAATTATATAACCCAAATAGGGCTGTTAAAATGGTCGAAAAAAGATGTAAATCAGCCCAAATCAGTACCAAATGTTGGTCTATAATCCTGAAATTTGGTGAGAATATAGTCTGTAACTAGCTAAATCTGACTGCACAGGTTTTAGAATTACATCTGATATAGCAGTGACTACTGGTGTGGTATTTGGACCCCAGCAGGCCTGTAATACGCCTGCTGGGGGGTGCATTAAGATATGCTCATATCTTG
The DNA here is from genome assembly GCA_964017235.1 of Sabellastarte sp. h YS-2021. NCBI lineage: Eukaryota > Metazoa > Annelida > Polychaeta > Sabellida > Sabellidae > Sabellastarte > Sabellastarte sp. h YS-2021. The sequence continues at coordinate 951 of CAXHLB010000491.1, read as the reverse complement.
CCCAATAAGGCAGATGTAAGGCTATAAACCATATTTTTTGCGAGTGTGGGTGCCACTAAGAGAAAGTTAAGTAGTGTATTCCTTAAGAAATACACAAGAAGCTCAAAATACATGTCTTGGGAGTGCATGTAGCGAGGGTACCACTAAATGGCAAATCAGTCCAAACCACCCCTTAAAGTTGTTGTATCTGGCTCAGATTTTCGCAGTAAACTCAGTTTATATCAGAGAATAAAATTGCATTGGTCTGAACCACTCGAGAGCCATATTAGGAATTTCAGTTTCCGGGGTGTGGGGCTGGTCTGGCCCCCCCTCATGGGGGGTTATGTCAAGTATCTCATAATGTATCAAATCTGAAGCCAAAAATTAATTTCATTCATGTTTTGACAATAAAAGAGGACATTTTGGGCCCATTTGGAACATTACATCTCTGAACAGAAATTATATAACCCAAATAGGGCTGTTAAAATGGTCGAAAAAAGATGTAAATCAGCCCAAATCAGTACCAAATGTTGGTCTATAATCCTGAAATTTGGTGAGAATATAGTCTGTAACTAGCTAAATCTGACTGCACAGGTTTTAGAATTACATCTGATATAGCAGTGACTACTGGTGTGGTATTTGGACCCCAGCAGGCCTGTAATACGCCTGCTGGGGGGTGCATTAAGATATGCTCATATCTTGCCCAATAAGGCAGATGTAAGGCTATAAACCATATTTTTTGCGAGTGTGGGTGCCACTAAGAGAAAGTTAAGTAGTGTATTCCTTAAGAAATACACAAGAAGCTCAAAATACATGTCTTGGGAGTGCATGTAGCGAGGGTACCACTAAATGGCAAATCAGTCCAAACCACCCCTTAAAGTTGTTGTATCTGGCTCAGATTTTCGCAGTAAACTCAGTTTATATCAGAGAATAAAATTGCATTGGTCTGAACCACTCGAGAGCCATATTAGG